>CM019756.1:33097352-33337352 GCA_009761765.1 Phenacoccus solenopsis | reverse complement strand
ATTAACATTCGAGTTTTCCATTTCTCCGTACAATGGAATTTCATTTCAACTCCTACTCGCTTCAATAATATAATCGTCAACTTATTTCCAATTTTTTTCATGTCCAGGTGTATCAAAACTTTATTCAAACGCTTACTCGCATTAAAAATGCTTTTACTTTTTTTTTTCAAAATATTAAATTTTTTTTTTTTTTTTTTTTTTTTTATAGAAATAATAAGGAATTTTCACTGAATTTCCTTCAACGAGTGTAATTCTTTTCAGGAAAGGAAAAAGAAGGCGAGACGAGGCGAAGGGCATAGAGAAGTATTTCTACAGTTCGTCTCACCAAGGGAGGTGGGAGAGGGGGGAGGTGTTGACCGCATGATGATGATGATGATGATGATGACAATAATATTGTTTGTATTTGATAAATTGTCGTATTTCGTAATAAATTCGAATTTGATAATTACTATTTTATAAATCCCATTTTTAGTCTGAGTAGAATACGCTAAAAAAGAATTTTTAAAACCTCTCCCTCCCCCCAATCCACATATATTTATATTATTTCATTTTCAGTTCATTACAGTGCGTTTTAGGCTCATCAAAATTTTACATTTTTACAAAATACGAAGAAATTCTCTACTCTTCCTCAATTTCTTGTCGAACCATCTTTTTATTCATTTTTTCTTCTTTTTTCTTCATCGTTGAAAAAAATACTTAAGGTGATTTATTCTGGTCATTTTAACATGTATTTTTTTTTACAATCATTTCAAATTTACATCTCACCTTCATACATTCCTTTATATTTTTATTTTCAATTGAAACAGTTTTTTTTCTCAATCATTGCATCGCATTATTTCACAATATTAAAAACCTTTTTTTTTACCGTTCAATAATTTTTTGTTGTATATTTTCCTTTAGGTGGGAGGGGGGGGGGAAAGCAAACGAGAACTTGATAAATAATTTTTTGACCATTTTCCCCTCCCCTTCAATTCACGCAATGAATTCTTTCATTATAAATCTTCATTCAATTCATCGCTTTCCCCATTTCTCGATTCAACTCTTTAAATGCATGCGAGATGAATTTCACCTTAGAAATTTCAAGGCGCATTATAGACAATACGAAAGGTTCTGCGTTCCAGTAAAATTCCTATGAGTCGAATTTTTCCTTTACGTTCGATAGGAGGGGGGGGGTAGGGTGTCCAAATGTTTTTATTTTTTTATGCGAATTAAAATTGAAAAAAAAAAATCAACAGTTGTTACAACAAAGGTAACCTGATAGTACATTTTCTGAACAATTTATGAAGGTAGATCAATACTTGTAAGATGATTTTTTTTCATTTCAAAATTATTTTTCTAGGTTGGCTGATAACATCGCTGGTGTATTTCACCGCTCCTATAAATGATCTAGGTTAATACCTTCAAACTTCATAATTTATTTGATCCATAGGGTGTTCCATCGATTTCGCAAAAAGGCAATTCATCACTTTTTCAAATATTCTTAGAAGCCGTAGGGGTTCGCCCCTCCCCTCCCATCCCCCACAAAAGAATCAGTCAAAAACTATATACAAATTTCGACACTAAAACAGCGGTAAAAACAGTAAAATGTGTAATAACACAATAAGAATACATCCTATCGGATAATTAGAAAGATAACTTTGTTCAATATTCTCAACTTCAATTCATCAATAAAATGTAATAAACCTATCATCATTTGTGGACAATGCTAAATATGAAAAAAAAAAAATATATATATGTTTAATAAAATAAAAAAGAAATTTAATCAAAAATTAATATTTATACAAGAATATTCAACATTTTAGCTCCTCTCCTTTTCACTCCTTCTATTACAAAAAAAAAATCAAGTTTTTTTGTAATAACATAATACATAATATAAGGGTACGAGTCCTCCTTCCTCCAATCAAGTAGGCTGTAATAACCACGAAATCCTTCAGAAATTCGGAAAAAAATTAAATTTACATAAATTTGTCGATATTTATCGAATCATTAAAAATCAAAAAAAATCTTTATATAAACTACATAACTATAATATTTTCAACCAAGTGAAGAATCTCACAGACGAAAATTACACTAAGACAATTAAAATCGAGAATCCACTGAATTTCGACGAATATGCTTAAAACCACAAAACCTACGCTTACGTGGAACCCGTACTCGCGAGAATCAATTATTACCTCTACGTCGTCTTCGATACGAAAACTGGACACAGGTATTCCACCATACGTTCACTTTTCGCAACACATTCCAACGATTCGATTTTTCCATTGAAAAAAAAAAAAAAGTAGAAAGAAAATGCCAATTATCCATCACTCTTCCTCATCCATCGACCTCGATCAATCCTGCAAACACTTCGCAGCACCTGATCGACGAAAACACACCGCATTCCACAAAAATACGAAATCAGCACGGACGAAAATTTCCTCCCCGACTCCGCCTCCAAACATCATCAATGACCTAAATAAATCCCCTCGACGTTTTCTCCGTCGACTTGGTTGCACGAATGGCCGTCCTAGTGCGACCACCGTTAACGTACCAAATTCTTCGCGACTCGGCCGAAAAACCTCGATGGAGGGGGAAGGCGAGAGCGGTCTCGTTATCTGAGATGAATGAATGCAGTACAAACGCAGCGACGTCGATTGCAGAGCAACACGCCTTCATAACGTCGATGCACATTTCGCAGGTGTACGATCACACTCGTTCCTCTATCGACGCTAATAAAACCAACCGACGGGAAGGAAATGAAACGCGATATGTCATACACGTTAGAACCGAGAAACGCCGGTGGGGGGTACTACTCGCCTATTTCATCGACTGCACTCTCCGAGCTCGTTTCCCGTTCGCGACAAAAATCGATAAATCCGCCATTCGTATATCCAGCTCGACTCGTCGTTACACTTCATCGTCGTCGATCCTTACGTCGTGTTATAGAGAACCACATGCGCATTCCGCCCCCCCCCCCATCTTACCACTGTAATGAACGTCGAACACATACGAGCCCGTCTATCCTAAACACACAGTATATCGAAACAGGATGCGAGACTCGTGAAAAGGTTATCGCCTTGATGGGCGCTCTATCGTGGAATTTTTCGATACCTTTTCTTCGTCTTACACCGCGCCATCGCCGACGAATACCTCTTACCGCATTCTTCGTTCTTTATACAGATGTGAGCGCGAAAACCTGCAGAAAGAAATGAAAGGAAAAAAAAACCGAACACGTAAGCAGCCATGCCGCATCATTGGAGCCGAGTTTTTAGCTGGGCGCTTATTCGGGTTGGCAAGTAACGTTGCCAACACCTTCGTGTGTACAGACCACATCCAGCACAAAGTCGTCTGATAAGTTCAATCCAATCCTTTTCAGAACCACTTAGGATGGGGCCGTAGCCAGAATATATCAATGGGAAGAATTTTCAAAATCATTGCCAGTATATACGTTTTTCAGGTCTACAACCAGAGTAAGAGGGAAGGGGGAAGTTAGGGGCGTGGAATTCTTTTCAAGGGGCATTCATTTTTTCAAAGGCCAAAAAATTTACAAATATAATTTAGGACATAATTTACAAAGATGAAGAAGTTTTTTGCAATAATTCGTAGCGATTAGAGCAGTCATAATCAATAGGAAAAATTTAATTTTTTTTAATAACTAAAAATTTCAACAAAAATAAAATTTTCTCAAAAAAAAAAAAAAAAAAAAAAAAACACGATATTTTGAATAATTTCTTTTTTCAATTTGCAAGTCAAGTTTTTTCATTAATTTATTTTTATTTCAAATTAAATAATGTCTCAACACAAACTATTTACTCAAATAAAAAATATTGCGATTTAATTTAAATTATAAAGCAAAAAGACTGCTATTTAAAAAGAATTATACCACTTAACAAAATTTAAATATCCAAGAAAATTAACTCAACGGGGAGAGGGGGGGTTATCTCAATCCAAAACTCCTACTTCGGTTAAGTCCTTGACTCAAGAAGTTGAATTTATACTACGGTATTTCTAGCTTGCATTGATCATGTGGGCCCATACTTTCCAAATTTTAGCAACTCCTCTTCAAGTTACTCTCAATTTTGATGATTCGCCATTTTGAATCCATTTCCAAAGCAATTCAACGTGTCATATTCTGGTTATCAACTAACACTTACGTAATTATAAAGTTTCTCCTTCTTACGTCGATTTGGTGTGAAGACATAAAAATTCGTGAAATTTCTCGAAGTAATTTTCCCTTCAAAAGCAGTTTTCTGCTCTAATTCCCATCCCCCCCCTCCAAAGTCATTTACGATGCTAAAATCATAACAGGTTAGTCATTTAGGCTCATTTTATTGCAATGAACTATAGTAAAAAAATTTCGATCTCTTATATACTTCCAACACGTTTCGAGATCGGTAACCTTTCTCTTCCCTCCAAAAATTATGTGTGAAGGTGAATTTGAGATACAGTATACTTCTTTTGCCCATTAATCATAATGAGTCAATGTTGATCACATTTTTAGTAATTAAAGGCTCCTTAAACTATCCTCAAAATCTGACAATCCGCCATTTTGAATCCATTTTGAGCGAAATTCAAGTAATCATATTATGGACACACACCAACTCCACGCGCAAAGTTTGACCTTTCTAGGCTGATTTAATGAGCAAATATAAAATTTCATAACTCAAAACTTTCTCAAAACGCTATTTTGCCCTCTAATTCATTTAGGAAGCTGAAGTTCAGATATGTTAGTATCCGTGATTGACTTTCACACACAAGACCATAAACGAAAATTTGGGTTTTTGGCCCGCTTCGCAGCCCCCCCCCTCAAAACTCGAATAATTCGCCACATTTCGAGGTGTATCGAAAAGACAATAATGTATGTTATCAGCATTTCCAAATGGAGTATATCATCAAATAGTCAGCGTAGGGGGAGAGAGGGAGGGAGGAATAATTATATCAATACGTATACGCCAAATGATTACGAAATAAAGCGGTCTGAAATGCGAAGATTCGAAGCCCCCTCCCCAATGCCTTCCCAAATCACGTAGCCTGTAATAGCCATCGTTTTCGCGAAAAACTCGGCTCAAAAACGCGTCAGCGACCGGTACTAACCGCTTTTCGCGAGTACAACGACACCCGCGGAACACACCGTGAGAAAGGACCTGGTCGAAATGCTGGTCCTAAATTCCCGCCAAAATCCACCTCTTCGACATACCGTACGCGATGCTCACCCCCCTTTCGTTCCGTCCGCCGACTCGTAATTCAATTCAGAAAACGCGGTCGCTTCGCAAGACCTAGAAGCGGACGCGCGATGACTAATGAGCGAACACCGTGAAACAACGCTAACTGCGCAGTAAAATCCCGAGAATAATAATACGTAACACATGCGCTTCAGACCACCATCACCATCGGTTGTGGCGGCGACGACAGCAGCAACGACTCGCTCTCTTTAATCGGGTCTCCCGAGTCGACCATTCTGTATCCTCCATTACTTCCCTTTTCGAATGCAGAAGCACAGCCTCGTACGCGCGCACACACACATGTACACCCATGTCGACCATTCGTAACAAAATATCCTCAGCCAATACGACGTACTATATGCATTCATTGCAGTACGGTCGTTACATCGGCACGGGGAGGGGCGCATATTTCTCAGAACCAGCCAACATCGTACTTTCGTCCGACCACACAAGGCCGCTTCGTTACAACCGTCGTTGCGAAAATGCAATAATTTCACCACCCCTTCGCCCCTGCGCAGCGTCGCATCCGCAAGTATGCAGAATACCACGCCAGGCATCGGGCAACGAGGGGGTATCGCGCCTGACCATGAATACGCGCACTCGACACCATAAATACGGTACCAAGTCGTTCGTTGCAGTCGCCGCCAGCGTGCCGTCGTCGGTGTTGCGCGACGACGAAAATAGGTTAAACGCGTTATCGGCGTGTCTAGACTTTTACTCGCCCACCATCGCCGCAAACAATGAGCCGCGCATACCTACGTACCGAATATCTCTCTCTGTCGAGCTGGCCGTTCGCGTCGTTTTCCACAAATAAATACTCGACGCGTCCGAGTCGCGCGACACATCCAGCCGCCGAGACGGTTAAAAATAAGCGTCCTCTCAGTGTCAGTGAACCCTTCACGAACGCGACGCTCTTCGTCGTCGCGCTCGCTCCAACCCTTTCGATTCGTGTCGAGGGAGAACGCCAACCTTCCCCTTATCGTCGCGCGCGCACGTCTTCCACACTCGAACCCTCCGCGGTGATCGCAACCGGTCGCCGAACCGACCGATTCACGGTCATCGACGCGTTATCCGATTATCCAACCTAAAATTAGGGGAGCCACCGTGCCGACTCGAACAACAAGGGGTGCTAGAAGCTCGAATCATTCTTCAATTGTACTCGCGTAGACTTCATTCATCGGAGTCTAGCGAACGGTTTTCCATCGCAGAAGAGGGGAGGGGGGAGAAAAACGCCCGAAAAACCGGGGTCATCGAGGGTCACCGTCGAATGTAGTTCATATCGATCCGGATCGTTTTACCGGCTCCCCTACCACACAGGCCACCGTAGCTCAAGAGTGAAGGGGTGTTTCTTTTTTGTTTGTTTTGAACATGCAATTCCACTTCTTCGATTTTATTTGCCAATGCAATATACTCGTTCATTACGAAAATCACCTTCGTGCGATCATTCTCCGATCACTTATGGAAGCTTAAAACCAGTTTGTGACAATTGTCACACGTGCAATATTCTACAGATCGCATTGGTCGTCGTTTCAAGATATGTACAAATGAAGTTTTCTAAAACATATATCACCCAGAGTTGGGTAGCTTCAACTTCTACGGAGATTCGAGCAACGTAATTTGTTCAATGATGCAAATAAATTTTTCTAACGATTCACAATTCGATATAAATGGCTCGATTTAGATTAATCGAATTATCGGAAAAATCGATCTTCGCCTACTTCGAGCGCTTTCGATCAAATATCCATCATCTCCTTCACTCATTTCAAAAACTATCATATAAAGACTGTCACCAAGAAATCCCGATAGTGGCCACGTAAAAACGTTGAACGATAACCGTAGTTCCTCGCAACACATTTCGTCTTGATAAACGCAAAAGAAAAAATCCGCAATATCGACACGTCGTTTCGTGCTCCGGGGAATTTCAGGTAAAATAGGTAAAATCGAAATACGATTGTATCAATTGATCAAGATAAGATATCGATAAATGTTTTCTATCGTTTTAACGTGCCCGTAGACAATCGATTGCTGCGTCTTATCGTAGTTTTAAATTTTCTTTTTCACAGTCTACGTTTAAAAATATTCGAAATGCGTGGCTAAAAGGCGAAGTGTGCTTCTCCCCGGTAGTAGTGTGGGGGGGCTCCAACGTCGGAAGTTTTCGATTTATAATTTTTATTTGAAAACACACTTTAAATTCATTCAACATCGTTCAATCATTCGCGTTACAAATTAATTTCTCGATTTCAATCGACGAATCGATTTTCCATCGGAATCGATTCTACGGAAAAATCACCGAGATAACCAATTTCATCCGACATTACGCGAAGAACGTCACGAAAAAATCTCATTTCCTCGAACATTTTCTATCCTGGCAATTCGCGTGAGAAAATAGACGAAAAATCGATTTCACAAAGAAATCACATAGACAACCAGTTTTTCGTGATAATTTACTTTGTTATCGAAAATTCAACAATAAAAAAAAATCCGCCATAATTTTTTCATAAATAATGTAAAATATAAAAGTGCTAGTACTATTCGAGACTTGAAAAACAGTACGAAAATTAATACGAAATGAGTGTCGGTTTTAGGATCGTTGTTTGGAGGGGGGGGGGGGGGTTGTCAGTTCCATAGAGTCAAGTGGAAAAACTAGTAAATTGTTTAAATTACCAAAAAATTGATCTAAATACCTTGAAAAAAAAAAAAAACTCTGAGGAAGGGGGTAGACATTGAAAGCCTCATCCCCCTAAAATCAGCTATGTAGGGAAGTAAATGAAAAAACACTGACCAGCTTACTCATAAGTGGAACAAATATGGCGTACGGTATTACCTCCCTTCACAGAATTCAATTTTAATTTCGAAATTCAATTCAAAGATTGTCTCGAAGAAAACCCGATAGCGTCTCATGCATTAGACACGAACGCTAACCGGATTTCCTCGTGACGTTCTTCATCCGTATAATTCCAATCAAAAATTGGTAAAACAACAGATTTTCAATAAATCAAAGCGACGAGGTTTTTTTTTTATGTTTTTATTTCCAGAAAGTGAACTGTAGGAGAATTGTCACGAAGAAATCCTGTCAGTGCCTTATTCATAAACAACACCATACTTATGAAAAATAGGAATAATCGATAAATCTATTTTTGACCTATCAGGTTCGATTCAACAAGTCGATTGATTAATCTTCTATTATTCACAATCCATCAACGAGGAATACTAACAGGATTTTCTCCAAAAATAATTATCAAGAAAATTAAACCTCTTCCCGACTCCCCTACTCGAGTGAAATCGATTTCTCGACTTTAACCAACGCTGCGATTCTCGCCGAATCGCTTCAATCATGAGAATCATCGTCGAACATCTCGAAAACTCGATTCACACTTCGATCGATAATCGATCATCGAATATGAATTTTCCCATAAGTCCGCACTTCTCACGAACACCTCGCAAGTCCTTTCGACCTACCGACACATCCGTTTTCGAGACGCGCATTTCTCGTCGAGTCGATCAGCCCGCGGCGTGCAAATTCGTCCGCTTGCATAACGCTCGACCGATATAAATAAGCGAAGGCGGCCTTTCTAATCGAGTACGCCGAGACTACCGTCGACGTTCGCTTCGGAGCTTCTCTCGACCAACGAGCAGAAACGAAGAAACGGGGTTAATTAGCTGTTGCGGAATTTCGTCGTCGTGTGGAACGAAAAACACGCTACCGCCGCCGCCGACCACATTATACACGCTTCGCGGAATCGTTCGACCGCCGTCGTTCGTAATTTTTAAATTACCATCTTCCGATTCGACGTACGCGACGCGCTAATCAGCTCTACGACCAGCGTGATCCGAACACCGAATCGAGCCAGTTCGCGGCCGGCCTTGACACCGGGGAATTCTCTCTAGGTACACGCGATAGGGCCGAATTAAAGAAGAAGGCGAACGACGAGAAAACAGAAAAAAAAAAAAACGCCACGTGAATTACTACAACAGCGAACACGATACATCCACGTATGGAGTACGTTGACCGCGAATTTCACCAATTACCGATACTCGTTCGATTCGCCATCTCCGTTCCTTCCATCGGCTCGTTCGATATCGTACGCCATATAAAGTCGAATCCTTTTTGTTTTTCGATTTACGTCTAACGAGACGAGTAAACAAGAAAAGGCAGAGAGTAAGCGTTACCAACCACTATACGCTAATTTATCGTCTCCGGTATCTCCGCAATTTGTTACGTACAAAGCGACCAGAGGCAGCTGCGTCTTCGACGTTTACGATTCTTGGAAAAATCTAAAATTCCACCACTACCATCAACCGCACGTTAGATCGACCATGGTCATTTAAACGTTATATATTCCTGGCAAGACAGAGATTCGTCCACGTGCACGCAACTAGCAACCAAAGTTCGCGAATCTACCTATTTTACCTACGTTAATGACGAGGGCGAAACGACGGATTTTTTGAGTGGAGGCGAGATAAAGAAAAAACCGGAGTGAAGAGGGGGCGGGGGCAAAGATTACTCAATTCGGTAAAAAATGGCTCTCGAAATAATTACGAGAAGGTGTGAGGTCTTCATTCTTCACAATTTATTTTAGCTGTATTCGAATGGAAAACTAAACTATTACAATCTACATGTTTGAGAAAAATGATTGTATAATAGAGACCCATACCTTCACGTGTCCGAACATTTGCAAATGTGTCGGACAATAAAAGAAACAACATACAGATATACTAATACATCATGAAAATCGCGCAAAATTCACTGAGGTGATATTCAAAGAAATAAATAATTATCTGAAAGTAATTTTTCAGATTTTTGGTTCAACTCAATTTCGAGTTTGGATGGTTTGATCACTCGAAGCCTTAGAATTTTAGAAGAAGGCATTACACATCATATCATCATCTCCAATTTCTGGGAAATATGAAGCACAAAATGCCTCCTAGAAAATGATTACAAGTACTATGCATAACTAATACAACTTCTGGAAAGGCTCTGCTAAAATTGGTTCTTTCCGTCTATTTTAACATTCCATATTTTCTCTTAGAAACGGAAAAAAAATGTATTCCATTATAATCGTTCTCTTTTCACTCGCTATCAAATCATTTCGTTCATTTTCGATAATCTTTAGTCTTTTCGATCCAATTTCACCCCATTTCACTTCTCCATTTTGCCCTTCGGTTCCGTTTTGGCATCACACACAAAATAGGTGCAAAACCTATCGTCTTTTGCTCGCAACATAGTCGATTATTTTTCATTAAAAAAACTGAAAACCATCACCGCAACAGCAAGACCAAATTGATTCGAAGAGACCACACGCGAAGTAGTAAACTAGCATTAAAAAGTACCACCCACACAGGCTCCCTTAAACGTCTTCAGTAAGCACGAAATAACTTGAAAATGCGAATAAAGAAAATTAATGAACAACAAAACACAACACCTAAGACAAAACTGAGAATGTTGATAAGAAACGAGCGGTGGGGAGGGGGGGGGGAGAAAAGGAAAGCCGAAAAATCAATCGTATTATTTTCATGCGTGATTTTCATTTCAAATTTTCTTTCTTCAAATTTATTCTCTATATCCTTTCGATTTACAATGGTTTCGCCCATTGAATTTATTCTTCTTTTGTTGGCAAGGAGCATTTCGTTCTTATCGGATTCGTTTTTCAAAAATTGTTTCCATACCCCCATTCTCATCTCGTTGTAGTAGTGCGGTCGATATTTCCATACTGATGAGATATCGAAAGTTTTGAAGTTCCATATTTTCAATATTGATACTTTCATTAAAGTATCGAAATATTTCATAATTTTCTGATTTTCAGCTTTTGCCAAGTTTGGTCGATAATTTCGGAGCTGGATGAACATCAAAATTCTATTCACGTAGATGAAATTATTTAATCATTAATATCGATAGTTTCCGTATCGATATTTTGATATCGATACTAATCGATATTTTAGTATCGATACTAATCGATGTTTAACGATATTTTAGTATCGATACTAATCGATATTTTAGTATCAGTACTAATCGATATTTTGGTATCGATACTAATCGATATTATAGTATCGATATTTTTATTATTGATATTTCGATGTCAATACTACTCTTTTCGATATTTTAAGAACTTCATTTCGATACTCGATATTGATATTTTCTTCCGAGTATCGACATTTTATCGATTTCATCTTCACCACTGATTTTTTCCGTTATCAACAACAGGGATTCCGTGGTCATCAAAAACCCATCATTTTTGATGAGTGCCCTTCAATTCTTCATATTGCTTATATCGATTACGACATCAATTTGGATGCTTGTTTGTCTGAATCTTCATCACTGGACATGACTCCATCAAAAACTCAGCTCCGATAATACGCAATGACTGCTTACAAATTTTCTTTCAGCAGTGAAAATGTCAATGTCGACTGCGTCGAAATGTTGTTTTTTCGATTATTAAAAAAGAAAAAAATTCAATTACAAGATCCATACGTCATTATTTATTCAATCTAAATTGATAGTGACTTGCAAAGAGTTTCACAGGAAACTGCAAAATAGGCCTCACTTGTGAAAGGAACTGGCCATGTTCCTTCGATGTTGATTTTTTTCACGAGATCCAGGGGGGGGGGTTGATTTCTCGAGAAAAAATTCTTCCATCCTATCCCAATCCCTTTCGACTCATCCATTTACTTCCACTATGCAGCGAAAAAAACTCGCGACAGAAACTTCCCCCCCATTTCACCTCCAACCATCGTCGATCACTCCAACATCGCCATCTTCACCGGAGGTCGCCAATTCCGAATCATCGCGTCGACATAGTTTCGGTCGGTCGCCGCTTTCACGAGCGAAACTCATCTCGATGCTCGAACGCGAAAAAAGAAACGCTACCAAGATTAACCCACACACGCACGCTCGTCGATACGACGTCGTCGCAGCTCGGCAATGCACGCGGCGCTGCAAAACGCTCGCTCTCTCTTCGCCGCGCAGACACGAAATACGCGAACGGCATCGACCGACAAGTTCATTAACACGCGTCGAGGTTATTCTCGCGACTATCGCGCGCCCCTCGTAATCGCCAAGGCGAAAACGCACGTAAATAGGGAAACTGGTTAGCGGTTACGGCGACCATCAGGAAATCTGCGTTTTATTCGATATGAAGAAGTCGACTCAAGCCGCAAGGGAAAAAAAATGGCGAACAAAAAAAAAAAAAAAACCCACCACAAATAAACACCGAGAATCTAGTACCCTCGATAATGCTCGCTTACCATGATCGCTGGATTCACGAGAAAACATCGTAGTCATCGAGCGCATGAGCCGAGCGAACGGGAAAAACCGCCTGCTCTCGAGCGCCACAAAGGATCGCACGCACGCGCGCGCACCAACACCACATGCTGGTCGAGTTCACATAAAAAGGAAAAAAGGCGCGAAAACCTCGTACTCCTCGTTCTCGCGCCATTTTTTCGTCGTCGCTCGCCGTCACTTCGAAAACACCGCGATCTCGATATTTTCGCCTCGAAAACGCCATTTCGCCGATACCAGCGAGTACTTTACAACGATGCGCGCACGTTCGAATCTCGACGTAACGATCGCACAACGTGTATATACATAAAAATATCGCTCTTAAATCGCGTCGCCGGAGAAAAAAATAAATAATAATATCGTATACGCGCGCACACACACCTACATCACGTATATGCACATACACGCGCGCACACACGCACACAATTACCGTTCGCAGCGAAGAAGAAAACGCACACAGCACACCGCCTCGAAAAACGCGTTCGCGACGCTACACGTTCGCGTACCAACTGAATAGTCCGTACCGAACACACACGTATCATACACGCACACACCGATA
Organism: Phenacoccus solenopsis; assembly: GCA_009761765.1. Classification (NCBI taxonomy): domain Eukaryota; kingdom Metazoa; phylum Arthropoda; class Insecta; order Hemiptera; family Pseudococcidae; genus Phenacoccus; species Phenacoccus solenopsis. Next base: position 33,324,313 of record CM019756.1, on the reverse strand, counting down.
CCCGCGCGCGTATATTCGAAGGCGAGCGGAGAGAGTGCACGGACACCGAATAACAAACGAAAACCACTACCACATGTACCCAGAAGAGGGGTCGACGAAAGCGCGCGCCATTACCGACGCATCGTTCGTTGTGTACGCGGCTCCGATGCCCGAAGCCCAGAGATGGATAGTAGAAAACATTTTATAATCGTCGTCTTCTTCGTCTTCTCTGCGTACCGCCGCCACTTCGCTTACCGCCCTCCGTCTCACCGAGCCGCGATCCGATCGCCGTCCAAATGCCGCGCTTCGACAAGAAAACACGCACATACACACACACACACACTCGCACCTAAATACGATTAAAGAAAAGAGGAAACGCCGCGCGCCGACCGAGAAAAAGAACCAGAACACGTTAAACGCGGTCTCCGTAACATATACACTTACCAGCAGCGCGCAAGCAACGTTTTCTCTCTCGCTCTCCCTCTGTTTCGCTCATTCACTCGTTCTTCCCTCTCGCTCGTCGCACAACGCATACACACATCCGGTCGGCGACTCTCTGGAGTTCGAGTCCTCGTCGTCGTTTCTTCCATACTCTTTTTTTTTTTTTTTCATCATTTCGTTCTGGTGGTACCTTATGTTATGCGTGTGTACATTGTACACGTACGTATATATATACACATCGTATGTATGCCTTCGCGATAACTCTATACGATGCTTTCATCTCTGCATTTATTTCATAGGCGAAAAATAATTAATATTTATTATTAAAAAATATCCACGAATGCAGATAATGTAAAAGTCACATCGATTATGGATCAGAATTATTTACTGCACCAATACCACGGTATTTTGGAATTCTCCAGTACCATACCAAACGATCACCGCTCTATACTATAATGCATCGGATCGATTTCCAAATTATCGATGTATCGATAGTAAAACCTCCACATATCGATACTGAAATGATCAATACATCGACATATCTGCCCTTCGGTGACCGACGATGAATATAATGATCTTCAAATAACAGGAGTATTGAAATCGAAATATTAGATATGCTTAAATCGATAAAGCAATGATCGATACGTCGGATATCAAATAATTGATAAATCGATATTGAAATAAATGAATTATATATTTTAGAATGATAGATGTATCCGCATAAAAATATTCGACACCACACAGCGCCATCGAGAGAGAGCAGGGGGACAAATTGCGTGGGCCCGGCGCTTTCCAAACGGCCCGGTCCAGCCATATCAACACGCCGATCGAAATCGTGAGATTCGTGTGGAAAAAAATCACAGGTGCCCAAATTCACTTTTCCCCAGTACCCGAATTGGCTCTCGGCGTCCCCGATACTATAATCACAAATACCTCTATGTTTAAATGATCAATCAACCAAACATCGATATCTGAACAATAATGATATAGATTGATATATCGAATTTGATATTTGAAATAATCGATTCAAGTGGTTACTGACTGAAACTCTAAATTTTGAATAATGAATACAACAAACTAACGATATGTAAATAACTGATATATCGATATTAAAATGATGAATATGAATGTATCGGTATTATAATGATCAATAAATCGATGATAAAATAATCGATATAAAAATGATACTACGCAGATAATGAGATGGCAGATATAGTACAATTACAACAATGGATACAAATATTCGTACATCGAAAATATAATGATCGATGAACTGATAAAATAACTGATACATCGTTACTGAAATGATTGATTTGCCAATTATGAGATTAACGATGCTTGGATATTACAACTATGAATACGAGTAAATTGATATTATAATGATCGATGAATCGATAAAATAATCGATACGATAATGAAATAATCGATTTACCAATTCAACTACTGATATTACAACAATAGATATGGATATATAATATCAATATTTACAATGATCTATGGTGAAATAATAAATGTTTCCATACCTACTAAAATAATCAACTTTATAACAATGCAAATGAATATATCATCAATAATATAATCATCGATAAATTGATGATAACACGATAGACATATCAATACTGAAATAATCAATACGAATACGCCGACGCTGAAAAAAAAAACCAAACAATTCACGCATTCTGAAATGATAAATGTATCCGTAATAAGATAATCGAAACTGAACAATGGATAAGAATGAGTGATGAGAAAACTGATACATCGATAATGATACGATTGATTAATCGAATTAAAAATGATATTGAAGTATGAATAACCCAATAAATAAAATAATCGTAACTAAAACAATATAGATATGAATAAATCGATACTAAAATTATCGATTCATCGTTTTTAAGATCAACAATATTCTGATATTATAATGATCGATAAATTAATGATGACACAACTGATATATCGATACTGAGATAATCGATATGAACAAATCGATATAAAAATGCTGGTATTGGAATAATCGATATAAATATATCGATACTGAAAAAAAAAACGATATGAATATATCAATGCTGAAATGATCGATATGAATATATCGATACTAGAATAATGGATATGTATATTTCGATACTAGAATAATCGATATTAATATATCGATACTGAAATAATCGATATGAATATATCGACACTGAAAAAACGATATGAATATATCAATGCTGAAATGATCGATATGAATATATCGACACTGAAAAAAGCGATATGAATATATCAATGCTGAAATGATCGATATGAATATATCGATACTGAAATAATCGATATGAATATATCGACACTGAAAAAAGCGATATGAATATATCAATGCTGAAATGATCGATACGAATATATCGATACTGAAATGGTCGATATGAATATATCGATATTAGAATAATCGATATGAATATATCGATACTAGAATAATCGATATGAATATATCGATACTGAAACGACCGATTCCATCATTCTGAGATAACACGAGTAAGTGCATTGATAAGATGACTGAAATAAAAAATTTGATAAGAATACTAGACCTAGAATATACCTACATGAAGATCGATAACTGATTTTGAAATAATTGATACATCGACATTCAAATAATCGTTCACACAGATTTTGAAACGATAGATTCATCAATATTACAACAATCGATACCAATATACGATATTATCATATTTGATGATGAAATAATTCAAACGTCGAAACTGAAATGATCGATTGACTGATTTTGAATTTAATAGAGGTATCGATGTTACAACAACAGATGCAAAGTATATCGATATATGAATCGATAAAATAACTGATACATCAATACTGAAAGGATCGATCAGCCGATACTGAAATTCTCGATATTACAGTAATGAGTATATATATGTTGAAATCATCGATACATCGAATTTGCACCGATACATATGCGGATGACTACATCGAAACTGCCACTTAAAACGATCGATATTCAAATAGCCTAAATATGAATGCACCTGTATATCAATACTGATGTTCGACGGATCTATAGCGAAGTAATTTAAATAGCAATTTTGAAAATCGCAAAACTCAATATTCTACATTTCCAATAGGTCAACCCCTGTTTTCGAACTGCTCCACAGACCGTAAAGGTTACCGTCACCGAGTCCAACAAAACATCGTACATCCGAGAAAACGTAAACACCTCAATCCTCCTATCACCAAAATACCAGACAGAACCGGGCTCGAAAGACGCAACGGTCACACCGATCCAGCGATCTTTCCATCGGTACCTATTCCCATAACCTTAACGTTGGTCGTTTCAACTTTCACGCCGGATAACTAGCCTAAATACCCGCTCCGCTCCACCACGTTTGAACGAAAACAAAAAGAAAGGCGACGAAGAGGGGCAGAGAAAAAAGTAAAACGTAAACAATCCACCCTCTTGCCCCTTCCATCGACCACTGGCCGGTTATCGCCTTCTGTTCTGTCAGTCGGCCGAAATAAAAAAACCCACTCATACAACCAAACACGCATACGCACCACTCCTCTACTCTACTCCATTCCAAACCACGCTGGAAATGGCCTACATTACCAGCGAACGGCCGATTGGCGCGGTGTTTTCGAAAACGTTACAACGTCGAAATTTCGTTCCTAACGCTTTCGCCACCGTCTACGATGAAAACTTATTTATTATTTTTTCGATACGACGAAAATAAAACGACGCGCTTTATTTTCGACTTTCGACGCCATCGCTCGGTTATCGTGTACACCGAGCCGAAGACGTTCTACGTAAAAATGTATATATATATACACGCGTAAAAAGAAGAAACTACGTAGTAACACGAAACGAGGCAAGTTTAACGTCCCCCATCGCCGAATAATAAACGTACTCGACTCAGTGCGCGACTGTGCGCGCGTGTTATCGCCACTACACACTTACACCACAGCCACATCACACACATCCTCCTCAACTCAACGCCCTTATCGATACCATATTCGTCTTCGACCAAGGTAAAGAAATGAAAAAATCACCTCCTAAAATAAACTCGCGCCTACACCGGAATCGCGTTACTTACAATTTACTTTCTTCCGTCAGCGATCCCGCATTCCACTCCGTTCGCATGGAAGAAACGCTCGCCATCCAGCTCGCGATGTGCGGGTACGCCGCGCCGTACACTTTCGAGTCATTCTCTTCTCCACCATTTAATCGTCCATTCATCTATACACGTACGCACTCTTCTAAACACTAAACGTGTCGCTTCTTCAAAACGTCAACCTAATGCGGCAAGAGGAAGGAGCAATAAAACAACGCCTCAACGTTTCTAAGGTCAGTTCGCACCGTAGCCGTAGGAAGTACATAGTATACGGCGGTTACCATCGTCGTCGTAGCGCGCTGCATCGCAGCTTATTATTATTCTTACATATACTCCGGCCTGCGTCTACCTCCTCTCTCCCAACCCCTTCCCCCACCCACCCTTCATCTAGCAGTCACGAATCGTATAATACACTCGGTGAACTCTTATCGCGGTTCCCGCACGTAGAGCTCGTGACATTGACACCGAACTAAATTAAACCTATACGAGGGGCAGCCCCGCTACTCCAAAAATCAAAACAATATCGCCACTATGTACGTGGAACCGGCTTCGAAAATTCGGCTCGTTTTCGTTTTCACGCCATCGACCCCTACTCTCACCCTACCCCACCTTTGTACAGGCAATTTACGAGACTCGAAATGAAAAGTACACCGTGAAGATACGTACAAGGAAAGGAAATGAGTAAATTATCGAAGCTTTCGATAGCGGAGTGTTGTACGTTTCAGTTCGTCATCTAATTACGACTAATCTATTTTTTTTTTCCAATCATTACGTACTAATAATTTCTTACGAGTTTTGCAATTTTTTTTCTGTTTTACATAATTTTTTATGTTTTCAAATTTCTTCACTCGAAATAATTATAGAAAATCATTTATTTATTTATTTATTTTTATTCAAATTATAACTTCCATTTTACTTGTTTTCTATTCATTTTTGTTCTGATAATTTTTTACAAATTTTGTTTAATTTTTTTTTTACAAATTTCCATTATATTTTCAACTTTCTTCACTCGACATACGTGATTACAGAAAATCATTTTTTTATTCATTTTTCAACTCAAACTCCAACTTCTATTTTACTTTTTTTTATCATTTTTTCTCATCATAAATACCATGGTAATCCAGCAGCGTCATCAACTACATTTTTTACCGATAAAATAATTTTCAAAGCCATTAACGATGACTTTTTATTTATCAAATTCATCATTTCGATATTCGTTGGCTTGCTAACTGATTTTCGGGTTCGTCTAATTATCTGCTTTAAATTTCACCTCATGGGGATTTCCGATTTCAATTCATTCATTCATTTATTCGTTCTACAAATCAATTCCTGGACCTGAATGTTCGTATCATGGCCGAGGAGAGTTAGAATTGGACACAGCAAAAGAATTATAGGACTCCCACTTCTCCTTTTTTTTTTTTTATTCAATGAAAATTTGGAAACAAAATCTAAGAATGAATGAAAACAAAGGGGGAATTAAAATCATGGAAGGTTTTAAAAATCCAAATTTCGATCGTCGTCCCTTTTCAGAAATCTGAGAGCAATCTGCCCCTTCTACCCCTACCAAAGATCTATCTATATTCATCACAGCTGCTCATTGCGGATGCTTCGTTGGGGGTTTCCACTGTTAATTTTTATAATAACAAACAAATTTTTTATCAGTAATCTATTTTTTATAATTTTTTTAGCGTATGAATTACTCTTAATAATTTTAATTTTAGTAGTAAATTTTAATATCAATCAATTTGAACGATTAAAATCAACTTAGTGGTTTTTTAATTTTCATCATATGTCACCAAATCCATTATCAACACCCTTCCTCCCCTCTGTCATCACTCCTAAAAAAGCATATAAATTATTTACCAAGTAATTGTTCAGAACATCTTTCCATAATTAATTTTTTCTCGCATCACCGTACGTTGGGAATTTCTTCATTCATCATTCTCTTTCGAAAACTACGAAAATCATTTTCACAACTTCGAAGAACTTATTTACGTAATCACACCCGGAACAGCGATGTTGATCAGTGATCTCACATCTATGCACTTTGGAACATCGATATCGATATTTTGTACGTCCATTAAACGCATCGAAATATTGCAAAGCTACGCTAACGTAACAACTGAAAATAATTTTTTTATTTCTTTTTTTTTCCAACTGCTCAGTAAACTGTTTTCACATAATAATGCAAACTAGAATTAAAACACATTCTCAAACTAAATAAATCGTTAAAAATTTTCAACTTTTTTTGAATTTTGAAAATGTTGAAAAATTTTTAAAATCCGCATATCGTAAACTTTACGAGTTCAAAACTAAGCATTAAAATTTCCAAGCGGTGAGAAGAAGGGGAGGAGGGAGGGGGGACATGAGGTTGAAACTTGGAAACACTGAACCATTCCAAAGGAATTTTACAGATATTGTATTTCGCTTATTTTACAACTTTTAGATAACCAGTGTTGTCAATTTTTGATCCATCTCTGCCCACTTTTTTTTCTATTTTCCAAAATAAAACTAAAATTATTTTAAAACAATTTTTTCCCCAATTAAAAAAAAAAAAAAAAAAACTAGCAAACCAAATGATGGTTTTCCATCCAATACTATAAAATGATTCAATTTTATCACGAATTTACTGAAAAGTAAACAAAAATCACCATTTGAGAAACAATAACCAAGAATGAACAAGAAAAAAAGAGGTAACATCGCAAGCTTGCAAGCATCTACACACCACTATGTCGAAAATATAAAATCAATTTCGCCTCAAAACATACGCTTTACTTTTATGATTAGTACTGTCGATTATTAAAAAAATAATCGATTAATCGATTATTCAAAAATTAATCGATTAATCGATTATTCAAAAATTCATCGATTTTATTATTAATCGAAAGTTAACCAGTTCTTCAATCGATTAAAATATTCTACAATTTTAATCGATTAAAATATTCGACGATTTTAATCGATTGAAATACTCGACGATTTTAAACGATTAAAATATATGTGGCGACAGGAGTGAGAGAGACGAATAGATAAAACAAGGCGAGACAGCCTTACAGACGCTGTCTCGAATTTCTAAAAATATTGGTTGGTTGAAAATTGAAACAGTGAATGAAACAAAATGAAAATAAAAATACTTGGTATTGTTATGTGATAGTTGATATTTAATCAATTTAATGATTGATACAACTAGTTCAAAAAAATGGCTAAGTATATCTTTAACATATGTAGATTTTAACTTCTACATAATTGAAAATTTGAAATTATTCAAGTCCAAAAATAAGTGTGGTCATGAGATCTTTACAGTAATCATTTACAGCTTACAAGTTCATGTTCATTAACTTCCACAATTAAATGATTAAATAAATTAATCACGATTAATTCAAACAGGCGATTATTTTAGACGATTAATTATTTAAGCGTATATCGATTAATCGACAATTTGGTTAATCGAATAATCGATTATTCGATTAATCGATTACAAATGTTTAGTCGAATAATTTAAAATTTTAATCGATTAATCGATTAAAATCGACAGCACTATATACCTCCTCTTTCCCACCCCTTAACATCTAAACCTACTAAAATAATTTCATTAATTTTTCGACCATTTTCAATTCCATCATCACTACGGAACAACCACACTGCATTCATTTTCTCATCGTACTCAAACCGCGTTGCCTTCGGAATACGCGCGAAACCACATTCGCGCCTAAAATTTACGACGCAATACGCGCGCCTTCGCCTCTCGAGAATCCAACACTCGCCACCAGACTGGTCGGTACCTTTCACTTTTTTTTTTTCACCAACCTAAACAAACACGACGCGCCGCATACCACGACGTTCACCTTCGAGGCGAAAACTTTCGCCCGTCCAACATGCGACCTTTTCGTCGTTACATTTCAAGTTCAAAGCTCCGATTATGAAAGTCGCGTAAACGAAGGCTAACATCGAACTCCGTTTCGAAAATAAAAACACAGAGAAAAACAAAAAGGGGGAAAAATTACATCATTTACGTAAGTCGTCGACTCGGTACTAACGAGCAGGTAAACAAATACTCTCGCCGCAGTTCGAAAGCATCGTCGTCGTCGTCGTAATTTCCAACACGCGATCAATGCCGAATGCTCGGTAATTTCGTCGTTCGCTTTGTACCTGTACACGCGGTTCGCGTACAATGTACATACGTAACCGAGTACGTACGCAGAGGGGAAAATGTGGTTTTACTCCCTCTTCTTCTCGGTCGTTTACGTAGCTACACTACGTAACGGGTAAAATCATCGATTAATAAACGTCGCCTTTCGTCATCCCTAAAACTTCGTCAGTTGTAAACATCGATGACGTATTCCATACGAGCGCGCGTTTCGTTTTTTCTCACATCGATACCGTATTATCTTTCGTTACTCATTGTAATATTATATACAAATACACTACGCGTATACAGAGTTCGTTAACAAGTGCGGCCGCACGCACACACATAGACGCAATGATGGCTACACTCTATACGATTGCATAACCACTCTATTCACGAAAGGAAAATGAGAAAACTCGTTAGCATTCGGGTGCTCCCGAAGTTTTCATTCTTCCATCTACCCTCTCTCATCCAGGCACTTTCACGATACATTCGTCAATTTATACAGCTTTCGGGGTAAGATAGCCAAAATCAACAGCGACATAATGCAAGCTGTATTTTCAATGGAAACGGATAGCTTTTACAGTCAATCCTATTCGTTCATTTTCGAGTACAATAGATTCGATCGATTTTACGAATTTAAACACGTTTTTCACTTTCCACAACAGGATACTCAACTCCTGAAACGAAAAAAAAAAAACAGTGGCACACTGTACACCACGATGGACTGAATTTCGATTTTTTTTCGAAAAGTACCAAGGATGGGGGTCACATTAGCGCCTGCATCACTCGAAAAGGTCGTCATGAAAATTTCACGGTCATAATTAAATTATTAGACTAACCCCAAATTTTAAATCGAAGTTTAAAAAATCATCGTATATTCTAAAAAAAAAATTTCAATTCGTAAAAAAAAAAAAAACGAATTTTCAGACCGATAAAAATATTCTCCATGCTCCAATGCCATATTTTGTCTTGCAAAGATCGAAAAAAATTTAGTCGCCAATATTTTCATAAATTCAGTAGGTCTAAACTTTTTAAAACTTTTTCAAACAGCAGCGATTTCGATTTTTCTAAAAAATAAACGAAAAATGGGTAATTTGATGGTGGCATGGAGAGGAAGGGAAGAATTCAGGGTTTTTTTTTGGACACAGCAGGCCATAGAGTTTTTTAAAGTCAGAGCTTTTTCATGCAAAAACACCTATACGAGATCATTGTGAAGCGGGAAGGTAGCTTTTTTGAGATAATGTTGGTAGAATGTAGCACTGCACAGGCTTCATATAATTATAATTTTTTCAGAGGAATTTATTAATTAAATATTGATAAAGCACGATATTAATAATTCAATTTATTTAAAATTAATTTAATTAAATAAAAGAGAGAATAGTCATTAAGAAAAGAAACAGTACAACATAGGCAACCTCATAACTTACAAGTGAACGATACAGTTATTGCTTAGCCCTTACATATCACAAATTTTGAGAAGGTCTTAAAGCAAACAAATAGCTCAAAATTTTCCTTTTAAGCCGAGCATTCAACTAGAAGACAATAGCTATTACAGCTTACCTGTTGGGGGAGGGGAGAGGGCTTCAAATCTTTGCGTTTCAGACGATTTGTAATCATCTGGCAAATGTTCAACTTTTTGGTATTCATGTAATTATGTGTATAATTTTTTCCCCTACGCGTAGTGCCGGCCAGTTCTTCATGAAATTTGGTGCGATATCGAAAACGCAAAAAATTACTTCTTCGTATTTTTGAGGAAATTCAAAACGTCTGATCACTCAAATTTCAAGGAGAGCTGGAGAATAATCGAACAGTTCAAATTTTTCGTTTTCGATCTCATACGAAAGAGTGTATCACGGACATCAACATATCCAAATTTCAGCTTTTCAAGTCCATCCGGAGAGGAGTTAGAACAAAATACAGCTATTCGAGGAGGTTCTGAGTCATGAAATTTCTTACATCTTCCATACCTCTTCAACAAATCAACCCAGAAAGGTCAAACTTTGTGTGTGGGGTTAGATGGCGACCAGAAAATGAGCTATGGAATTTGCATCGAAATCGAACCAAAATAAGCGATTAACGAAACTTGAGTAGAACTTGAGGAGTCTCAAATTAGTAAAAACGAAATTAATACAAACTCACATGATTATTGCACATAAGGAGTACACAATATCTCAAATTCGTCCTCACAATGATATTAGAGGGAGGGGGGGTGGAGGAGGAAAGAAAGGTTATCAATCTGAAAATACGGTGGGGGTACACCAGAGGTCGAAATTTTTTCATCGCGGTGTCATATGGTAAAATGTGCCCGAGGGAGTAATCTATTTTTTTTAAAATTTAGCTCCCTTTGTGAATTTCGAGAAAAGTTGAGGGAAGAAACAGCTTCTGAGGGGAAACTGCAACAGAAAATTTCACGTATTTTCCATACCTCGCCACCAAATCGATCTAGAGAGGTCAAACTACGTACGTGCGTAGGGGTTCATTAGTGACCAGAATATGACCTCTTAAATTTGGGTCAAAATAGATCTAAAATGGCGGACCTTGAAAATTTGAAGATAATTCAAGGAGCCTCAAGTAGTTATAATTTGAGAAACATGTGTTCATATGATTACTGCATGGCAAGAAATACATATGTTCCAAGTCCAACTTCTCGAGTGGTTTTGGAGGGGGTAGGTTTGGGGTTTTAGACTCTGTATTGGGCGTGGTCTGTAGACATAAAAAGGATCAGCAATGGCGTTTATAAACTAGAACAGGTATCAGTTAAAAACTCAGCTCCAGTAGTGCGACATGGCTGCTTACTATTTTTTTTTTTTTTAATTATAATTTCAAGGTTTTCGAGAGAAAGTTGACAAAAAGAGACTTTTCGAATAAAAAGTGACAAACAGTGGCTACAGCTTGAAAAAGTGACCAAGTGGAATGTCTGAACTCAGCTCCAGTTATGCGACATGACTGCCTACGATTTTGTTTTTTTTTTTTACTTTTTCGATACGAAAAATTAAATCAGAGTGGATGATAGGTTGTTTCAAATTTAAAAAATCAACAGTTTATCCTTTTGGTACTGACGCAAATGTCGTGATTTCAGTTTGGCTCTTCTCCGCCAAGCCATCGATATACGTGTAGTCTGTACTATTATACATTTCGGAAAAATATAATCTCATTTAAAGGAGTTAACAATCTAATACCAGTCACGCAAAGGCTCAGTAGCCTCAAGATCAATATTCACTTAATAGGAATGATGCTATACAGCTGCAAACTCAGCACCCTGAAAAATTATGCTAAATCGCCAGCACTATCCGAAAAACCCCAGTCGTGGTTAGTTCAGAAGGCATTATCAACTCAAGATGTGAACGATACCACCCTCTCTGAAATGCAACTCGACTTCAAACATTCTAGATACTCAGAGGAGTCAATTACATCAAATACTTGATTATTATTCCTGAAAAAGTACTTCCTATTCCCGATTATGCGAGGGTATCCGCATCTCGAACGTCGTACACGGGCATCCATCAATCTACAGAGTGGCGTCCCTTCACGAGCCCCGATCGAATCGTTCGAAATTTTCGAATCTCCTTCCGCCTTTCTTTTCGTCCAAAAACAACGCTTCCGTGTATTCGGCGTATACGTCGAAAATTTCGCTTCTCCTTGCCACCTCCGCTGCGATCGTAACATTCGCGTATCGTCTCTCTTCAGTAAAACCCGCTTCTCACTAAAAATAGTTAACGACGATATCGTACGTCTCCCTCGTTTTCTTCTACTCGTACGCGTTCTCTCTCCGTCGCTCCGTTATACCGGCGAACTTCCTGTCTACGCGAAGTACGGCCAATGGCCCCACGACGCTTTCGTTCGTCGAGTTTATCGGGGCGAGCGCCGATTCGCTCGGAAATCGCTTCCATAACCATCGGACCGCCATCCGTGGACGGGCGCCGGGCCAGGTGTTCGGCCCGGTGTTCCAGCAGCCGTCACCCGAGCCACCGCGATCCCTCCGTGAAATTTTCGCTCCGACAGGAAAACGCGTGGCAACACCACCTGCCTAGTATCGCGTACCCTACGCTAACGTCGACTTTACACATAGGCTCGTTCGTGCGTTAAGGTAGAAGGTATCGACGAAAAAAAAATAAAAAAAATAACCCGAATGAATTCTTCTTCGTCGTCGCTAATTACCTTCCGGACGCCAGCACGAGCGCTCTAGACCAACAGTTGGCAACGTCGGATCGCGTTCGCTGGGGGTCCTCCGTTCTACTCTGTACGATTCATATTTAGAAATCATATTCTCCTCTCTTCCCCTTCGACGTTCGCTCGTTACCGTCGCACGTCATCGCCGTTAATAAACGCCGCGTCGTCGCCCCCTATCTCACCTACGCGTACCGCCGCGCCGATTATCGGACATCTCGGAATACGCGACCGAATCCGTCGCCTCCACCAACGTACACTTTCAAGGTGTAACCGTCGAATTTCGATCGATCCAAAAATCGTATCGGCCAGTCGACGATTGCGTCGATCATTCCGGTAAAGCGGAAAATCTCGAATATCTAAAAATGAATATCACCAGTGATATATGCAACGTATCTCTACAGTTCACACACATTCGTTGTCTCATGTCATCGCCAACTTCCAACTAACTAACCGACATGCGGATTCAACTTGAAATAGGTAGTATTAGTGGTAAAGCTGAGGAGGATTAGGAATTGATGATTTTATAAACTGTAAATTATAATTTTATGCATTATGCATAATAATTACGCAGATGGAAGGTGCCCCCTCATAACTGGCCAAGTTACCGGTGAACGGAGCACTCAAATATTTGTAAAATTAAATAAAATCATTGGCGATCTTTCAGACTTTTTCGCATTCTCAGTACCAACAATGTAACTTAAGAGGATTTGAAAAGTGATGCAAAAGTGTACGATGATAATTTCAAAAAATGAATGCATGAAAAAGAGCTAATATTAAAATCAAACCGAAGAACGAAACAAAAAAGTTGACTTCAATTTTCGAACTAAAACACGACTGGGAACTCAGAAGTCGGCACAAGGAATCGATCTCGAGTATGAAAATTAAATACGTAGTATGGAATCAAACTTGAAAATTACTCTTGAAATAAGTGCGAGAACAGAAAACTGGCTGCCGAGTCAAGTTGAAGTCTACGTCTAGTTTCAATCTTATATCATATAGTATGGAAAGCTTATGTTTCATAAGACCAGTGTAAAATTTTTGCTTCCAACATCCTCAGAGAAACATCATCATTACTATTTCATCAAAATCAAATAAGAACGAATATTTTGAAATAAATTATAAAAGTGAATTTTTACTGAAATTGAAACATTTACCATACAAAATACAATAAACATCAAGTAAAAACCGCAAAAATGTTCATTATAAAATCAACGAAAATTGAGAATCAACGTGACATTTTGTTTGTTTACTTTTTTCCCTCGGCATTTTGAAAGCAGCTTCTAATCATATGCGCTATCCATATTAAACGAGTGCTCTAAAGCATGAGTTGCGTAAACTATTATTCACAACGGTTTGTAGAGAACTTCACTTTCAAGCAAAATCCATTAATGCGTTCAATACGTTTTATTGTTGTTGTTTGTATTGCATTGTTTTTTTTGTTTACTTTGTGTTGTTTTTTGTTTACTTCGTGTTGTTTTTTTGTTTACTTTGTGTTGTGTTTTGTTTACTTTGTGTTGTTTTTTTTGTTTACTTTTTGTTGGTTTTTTGTTTACTTTTTGTTGTTTTGTTTACTTTGTGTTGTTTTGTTTACTTTTTGTTGTTTTGTTACTTTTTGTTGTTTTGTTTACTTTTTGTTGTTTTTTGTTTACTTTTTGTTGTTTTGTTTACTTTTTGTTGTTTTTTGTTTACTTTGTTTTAATCTTGTTAGCTTTGTTTTGTTTTTGTTAGCTTTGTTATGTTTTTTGTTTGTTTTGCTTAATTTTCATTCCCCGAAATGACTCTAGTAAAAATTGAGGGACCGACTCTAAATTTAGAGAATAGGTAGAAGGAGTAGAGCTTAAGAATCCTGTTTTTGAAGTCGATCCTTCAATTCAAAGTCGAGCTTTCTAGCCTTAATTTTTTTGCGTTGTTTGCAAATATCTCGGGAATAAATGGTTCCAAACAAAAACATTTATGAAAACAATGTTGTAGGATATTTTTTTTCGCGACCTTGATTCTATTTATTTTTTAAGAAAGTTCGCCGAAACTTGAGCTTTCAAACTTAACGTTTTTTTTAGTTTTTTTCATGTCTCGAAAACGAAACGTCGGAGAAAAAAATGAATAGCAAGGCGGTGGTAGCAAATTTCAAGCTCTAAAAATTTGGTTCTTATACAGTTTTCACGAAAGCTCACGTTTTCCAGAAAACGAATTTGAAGTAAGGAGTCCAAAAATTGGTACTTTTGTTCTCTGATGATAACCCAAAGTAAAACATGACTGACTGATTCCAAACTTAGGAGATGGGTAGATAGAATGAAGCGTGAGAGTCCTACTTTTTTTGAATTCAATCTCTTCTCTGAAGCTTTAGCTTTCGAATTTCAAACATTTTTTTTAGTTTTTTGCACATACCTAATTGCAGGAAATTTCATTCCTCACAACTTAGGTTCTCATATATTTTCCATCAAAGTTCATAGAAAGTTGAGATTTTAAGCTTCATTTCCGTTCTCAAACAATAACTCGAGTAAAAATTGACGGGTTAACTAAGTGCTGAGGGGAGGTAGAAGAAGTGCACCTTAAGAACCTTACTGTTTTTGAAGTCGATTTTTCCACTAAAAGTCGAGCTTTTGAACTTGAAAGTTTTTTTAGCTTTCATTTCACGTCTCGAGAACGAAGCGTTGGAGAAAAAAATGAATAGCAAATCGTTGGTTGCAAATTTCAACGTCTACAACTTTGATTCTCATACAATTTCAACGAAAGTTCATAATTATCTTGAAAAGTGAATTCAAAGTAAGAAGTCCAATATCAGTAAGTTTTGCTCTCTGAAATTTTTTAGTTTTTTGCAAATATCTCGGTAACGAAGGGTTATGAAGGAAAAATGTATACAAGCAAAAGTATATCCAACTTCATTCTCTACAACATTGGTTCTTATATACATATTTTCCATGAAAGCTCATAGAAAGTTGAGCTTTTGTACTCAATTTCTGGTCTCGACGATAACTCGAATAAAAATTGAAGCATTGATACTAAATTCAGATAATAGGTGGGAGGAGTGGAGCTTAAGAATCCTGTTGTTTTCGAAGTAGATCCTTCAACTTCAAGTCGAGCTTTCCAACTTCAAAGCCTTTTTGGCTTTTGTTTGCTTTATTTTGTTTTTTGTTTGCTTTGTTTTTTTGTTTATTTACTTTTTTGTTAATTTGGTTTTTGGTTGGTTAGTGTTTTGTTTGTTTTGTTTAATTTACGTGTGAAAATTGATAGATTGACTCTAAATTTGGAGAATAAGTAGAAGGAATGGAGCATAAGAATCCTGTAGTTTTTGAAGTCGATTATTCAACTAAGAGTAGAACTTTCCAATTTTGAAGCCTTTTCAGTTTTCGTTTGCGCTGTTTTGTTTTTTGTTTGCTTGGTCTGTTTATTTTGTTTTTGTTTGGTTCGTGCTTTGTTTGTTTTATTTACTTTGTGTTGTTTTTTGTTTGTTTTGCATTGTTTTTGTTAGCTTTGTTATGTTTTTTTTTCTTTCAATTTTCATTTTCCAAAAATAACTCGAGTAAAAATTAATAGATTGACTCTGAATTTAGAGAATAGATAGAAGGAGTGGAGCATAAGAATCCTCTTGTTTTCGAAGTTGATTTTTCGACTTAGAGCCCAGTTCTGCAACTTTGAAGGTTTTTCAATTGTTTACAAATATTTTGGGAATGAATGGTCATAAACAAAAACATGTATGGGAATAATGTTGTAGGAAATTTTATTCTTTACAGCTTCGATTTTATCCAATTTTCATGAAGGTTCACCAAAAGTTGAGCTTTTGAACTTCGAATTTCATTTTTATATTCCTTTGTCACTACTTCTACATACACATCAGTTATTGTTCAACATTATAGTAAAGTCCACTATCCACATACAGCCGTACCTAGTTTAGTTTACCATCATCTTCATTTATGTCAGAACACGATACGATGTGCTGCAGCGTTTAATGCTACATCATCTCCCAAGAGAGTTTGGTTTCTTGACAAAAAAGTCGCTGATAAAAGAACACATTATTTCCAGTTTACGGCCTCGTCAAGTGTACATTACCTACCTGAGTTGTGAGAAATTCAATTCCTAATGCAGACTACTACTTCGTTAACTCACAAAAATTTAATTTAAACTTGTGCGTTTCAGTATTCGAGGCGAAGGCGAGAATGATCAAGGTGCAACTGCAAATAATACGATTCCGAACATTTTTCACAATTCGTATTTTTAGATCATTCCACAACTTCAACGATCACAGCAATCTCAATTTTCGATCTGTTCTATTAGCATATTTTTTTTTCAACTGTTGTCCAACTGAAAAGAAAATTCGACCACGTTTCTCCTCTCTCGCAAGACGGCTAAAAAACAATAGATCTACCGAGGCTACCGATACGCATATCACGATAAAACGTATTCTCAAGGATTCTTCGCAGCTACTCGATTACTCGATAATTCGATAATTACCTCAAAAAAGCGTGACTCGATTCCGCGTAGTCGGCAAATAATGTAACTGATATGTATTCCCCGACGAAGTTATTGGACTCGTTTCCATATAACGTTATATACTCGGCACCCGTTTCTTCGTCTTCTTCTTCCGAATACCCTGTTTTTGCAAAGAAAACACACAAAACAAACCACATTATTCGGGGTCAAAATAATGCGTAATACATAATCGCGAGTTTTCCTTTACGACCGATTCGCCAACCCGTAAAATACGAATCATCATCGTTCGCGAATAAAAATACGCGCTGTACAGAGGTTGTTCTCCAACATCCATTACCCTGCGCCCCTTCCATATCACCCGATCTCGCTACATCTTCGAGAAAAATACCCCCGAACGACGCAAATTTCGTATTCCGCGTGAACCCTTTTCCGAAAAGCCTTATCCTACGTACGGCGGAAATTACATTATCTGACGCGCAGCACCAACGCTCGTTCTACGCCTAGTAATAATCGCTTTTTCGGATTCTGCGTGTTTACTCTCGACAGGGTTGGTGCGGTGGATAAACGCAAGCATCGTCATCGTCGTCCATCGAACGACGCCTATTGCTGCCCTCCGTAAAAGAGTATTTCGCGAACCTCTATCGGTGTAAGGGGCTTCGTTCGGCGAAAGCGAAGCGTGTACGCAGGTACGGATACCTATTACGCGGCGTCCACCTCCCGTCCATCCGAACGAAGCCTTCCAACACGCGTTCCTTCTGTTCCGAAAGTATGCAACACTTAGGTCGAAATGCTTGCGAAAAGTATCGCTATACGCGTCACTTTACGAGCGCTCTTTCGTACTACGTAGTAGAAATGAAACGTTTTTCTTCGCTTCTTTCGCCCCTTCTCTCTCGAACTCAGCGGCGTATGGCGAATCTATTAAGAAAATTAAGAAAAATACCGAGTACCTAGATTACAATGTTTCCGGGCTCCTCTACCTGCCCCCCCTCCTTCGACAATGAAGTCAACTACCCTGTTGCGTGCCCACGTTTCAAGCGTAAAGAAAATTAATGCTTTCACGTTCGTTAAGAAATTTTCTCATATTTAACAAATTCACATAGTCCATCGACACAAATTTGATAGTCGTAGGTTCTGCTACGTTTTCGCTGAGTAACTGTTCAGTGTAAGATACTCCTGGAAAATTTGTTCTCAAACTAAGACAAATACACCTACAGCCTTGAAATTCGGTATGCACAGATATGAGTGTTACTAAACTAGATCATTCACTCCCATTGAAAATGTACACGAAACACTGAAGCAAAAAAAGCGACCAATGAATTAAGTGTACTGAGATAAGTGGTGATATCTCGTCAACATTTTTTGATATTTTTTGCCTCACGAATTACCGACCTTAAAATGTACTGGTAGTGATAGAAGAAAGATCGAAAAATTTTTACTGTTATGTCATACGATAAAATGAGTCTTACTGACTCACCTATTCTGATTTCCAGTTCCCAAGTGAATTTGGAGGGGAGGTAAAGCAAAAAAAGATTTTTGAAGCGAGAAATCACTTCAGTAAATTTCATCAATCTTTCGTATTTTCTCACCAAATCGAACGCAACAATGGTTGATAACCACATATGCCCTCTTGGATTTAGGTCAAAATGAATCTGAAATGGCTCATTGTCAAAATTTGAACTTGAAGAGCTTTAAGCGGGGTGTCCAACGGATTTCTTTTTTCTGAAAAATCATCACTTGTTTACCACATTTTCATCCATTTTTCAGAAACCTCTCAATTCGGCCCCCCTCCCCCCCTCCTAAAAAAGGGAAAAATCAACGAGGTCAAATTTATCACAGAAAAATTCAAATTCGAACTGCAGGCCGCCGCACTAAGCTGACGATACATATTCTGGCAGTGCTCCAATTCATAAAAAATAGTAAGTCTTATAAAAAATGAACATTTTTTTTGTAAATTTTCCAAAATTATGAAATATTTCGCATCTCTGGTTTTTTCATTTTTTCTCTACTTTTTCACGAAATTTCGACTGGATTCACTACTTTTTCACTACTTTCACTACCTGTTAGGGAGCACGTCAAGTTGCTATGATTTGAAAATAATATAAACTGACACGACTGCAGTGGATAAAAAGTACAGGTGCGGGTTATCAACGTTATTTAGAAGCCTGAACAAGCCCTAATTAAAAACTCAGCTCTAGTAATGTGGCATGGCAGCTTACTTTTTTCTTTTTTTTTTTTTCACAACAAGCAGATGAAAATGTTCGTGTTTCATGCCGCCAAAAAATTATCACTTGACAGTCTTTTTTTTTTCAATACACATTTTAATGAATCTATTTAATAAAGAATAATTAAGGAGAAAAATATTCGAGACTTAATATTTAATCTTTTCCCACAACGAACTGATAAAAGTGTCCGTTGTCTACGGCACCAAAAAAGACTTAAATTTCAACTAGACTACTAATTTTGACGAGCACTAACTCGTCAATAAAATGTAGAAAAAAAATTCTTTCAATAATGAAAATGACTTGCTCTACACAGGCATTGTCTGGATTTCAATATACTAATAAATTACCCCTTCACGATGTATTCTCTTCACTATTAAATTTATTATTGTGGATTTTTCATTATTATTATTATTTTTTTTATAATAATAAACCCACCAGTTTGAGTGCTCATTCCAAGCGCCAAAAATTCACTTTCAATTAAATTCATTGATATCGATATGATAAATTTAGCATAAGTAACTGGAGAATCGAGAGGTTTCAAAACATCATCTGTAATAAAAGATTACCTTTTTTTTTTTTTTTTTTTTTGGCGAGAAAAAAAAGTACTATGACTGAGCCTTTTACAGATTTCTTTTCAAGTTTTAAATGAATCATTTATTGAAATGGACAACATCACTTCGAAATTATGTTTCACTTACTTACGACTAAGAAATATATCAAGAAAAAAATTAATATTTATCATGTTATTCTACATCCACAACATTCCTTCAGGACACTGAAACAATATCGTTACATCAAGACTCAAGCGACTTGATTTTCCTCACTAGTTGACTCGCCATTCACAAAATCGAAATTTCCTATTTTTTGGCTCCTCAAAACCACAAGACCTCTCATCATTTCACAAAAACTTCACCACATTTCCCAACATCGACTCGTCACCTATCCGTCACTTCCGGAACAGGCGAGTCTTCGCATGCAGTAAAATCGATCAAGGGTTACCGCCTTTAAAACGCGTTCGTTCGCATTCGAAGAACCGTACAAGCTCACACCCTGTCCGACGCACTCATCCAAGGCCGATCCAGGATCCACCGAAGAACGCTCCAGATCGATCTGCGAGCCAAGGCGTGGCCATTACGCCCGTACTATCGTCCACCTTCTCCACCCTCCATTCAACTACGCCGTCGAAAAAAATTCCATCCTGAGCCCGAATACCCGTAGATAACGCCGCATGTGCACGGTATACGCGGACGAAACGTACAACGCAGTTTCGACGCCGAGAAAGAAGAAGAGAAAAAACAACGCTCTCTCACAAACCATTCGTCATCGTGCGTATGCGTGCGCAACCCACTTACATCGACTTTATCAATAGAGCGCGTACTAGTCCTAGTCGGCGTGCCGTTATAAACAACGGACTCGCGATACCGATATAGTAGAATAGTAAAACCGACGCGTACCTAAGAGCGTACGAACGTCGTCGACGTCGAAAAAAAAACCACCACCCGAATGAATGGGCGCGTACTGCGTCGTCGTTTCTCTAGGTGTACAACTGTGCACCACTGCGTACGCTTCTTCGCGCTCACGCACACACCGACACATCGACGAGCCGA
Source organism: Phenacoccus solenopsis (assembly GCA_009761765.1). Taxonomy (NCBI): domain Eukaryota; kingdom Metazoa; phylum Arthropoda; class Insecta; order Hemiptera; family Pseudococcidae; genus Phenacoccus; species Phenacoccus solenopsis. The sequence continues at coordinate 33,303,255 of CM019756.1, read as the reverse complement.
TCGATAAGAGCGGGAAATGTGAAAGAAGCGCCCGCACACCAGCGATCCTTCTCGTTGTCGTCATCAACCGAAAAAAAAAAAGGGAAAAAACGCCACCACACCGTCTTCCGCTCTCCCTCAAACCGCACAATACCAGCGACCCCGCCCACACCTTTATCCGCGTTCAACGGAGGTTTTTAATCCTTCGGTAAAAGCATCAGCACGAAACGCCGCTGGAATAGCCGGACGACTTTTACGCTGCTTCTCGTTCGTTCGCGTACCCCCATTTCACGTCCGTACTGTATACCTGCTGGAATCTCATCCTCTCGCTTCGGGTTTCTTTTCCTTCTGCAACTGCTTCTTCAAACATTCTTCTTACCGGTCCGAATGGTGTAAGAGTTGTCGAAGCTACGACTCGCCGAGTCCTAACCGAGCGAAGAATACGAGAAACCGGTTACGTCGTCTATTACGGTCGACTTTTCGTCATCCTATTCCCGCCACTTATAGGGCACGCTGAGTAGTCCTTCTTTCCCGCATTCAGTACGAAAACACACGGTCAAGAAAATTCATTCTCCTGCCACCTCCATTCACGAGGAATTCTAGTTCTCTCTTCGTCCTCGTAAAAATCCCACAAAACGAGGAACTTCGAACTCAGTAGTCGAAAAAAGGACGAAATAGAAATATTCTGAAATATTCCCCTTGAAATAGCTTAAAAAAAGGCAAAGCATATTTTCCAAGGGAAATGTGCCAAAAGGGCTAGTTAGCCTTGCCATCGAGGAAAAAATTTAGCTTGACGTCTCCCCTTGTCCTCCTTCATCGGTACTTCTGGTTAGAAATGCTTCTTTAATCGTAAGTTTAGCATTCGACGTTAAATTTTGTTTCAAAGGCGTTTCTTCGCTGGAATTATTTTTTGAAGTTGAAACGAAGCTATCGTGCAATTATTTTCATTTGCTGACTCATAGGAGTTCTCGTTTCATCAATATACATCACGAAACGCAGATAAGGATCATCATTATATTTTTAGAATTTGCATTCTTTACTATTCATTGCCTAGTTCTTTAATTTTCATGTTTACAGTTACCTATTATTATACACGTACGTTCATTTTAAATACCATTTTTTAGGTGCTTGTATTTTCATTTTACGTCGTATCACGTATTATTATTCTCAGATTAACATTTCTAAAGATTATTTAGTCTAATTTGTTTGTGTATTTGAATAAATTTACCAAATAATGTTTTTTTGATAAAATTCATTACTTAGTACTTTCCTTTCTATTCAGGGTATCTCAACAAGATTTTAGACTGAAAAAGCAGAACATTTAGCAGGAGTTTTTCAGCCAATTTAGAAATTTTTATAAAGGTGGGAGTGGTCGACTTTCCTTCCAAAATATTTGGAAACAATTATTTTTAGTTCAACTGTGAAAAAAAAAAAACATGACAATAGCAAACTAACAGGATGCGCAAGCTAAAGGCAGGACCTCAGCAGAACGAACAGGACTAGTAGGATCGTTAGATACCCTGCGTATTTAATATCACATAGGGTTGTTTAATATTTGACTGTAACCGAATATCACTCGAATAAATATCATATTTGTCAGGTATTTGCTTATTCGGTTAATATCCAAATATAGTTTCATCAAAAAAACCTAGGATCGCTAACAAATTAGCACATGATACAATCACGACAATTAATCAAATTATTTATTTTGTTTTGTTTTTCTTGGCTTTTGATCGCTTGTTTTTCTTTTGTAAAGCATAAAATTTAGTTTCGCACCTAGCTTTTTTTTCATGAACTATATTCGGATAGTAACCGAATGTTGATGTGTTTGCAAATATTTCGTTACAAATATTGGATATCAAATATTACGCAACCCTAATATCATAAATTATAATTCACGTACGAATGTTTTCAAAAACACAATTTGAAAAATAACAATGATAACCAGTGTTTCCATATCGATTTTGCTAAAGAACCATGAAAATCGAATTTCCCAAAACCAAAGTAAAACCTAAAAAATCCATTTTTTTGTTTTTTCATTTTTAGCTTTACATTGACAAAATATGACTTTTTTTCAAATTTCAACTATTCAACTTATCTTGTTACCTTTAGCTTCCTACCTAGCAACGAATAAAAGAAGAATAAATGAATAAAATTTCAATTAATATGTTATTTTTATTGATATTAATTTTTTTTGACAGCAGATATTGAAGGTAAAGGATACTAAACCTACAAATATGATTGGAAAATAAAATTAACAAACTTATAAATCATAATTTTTCAAATTATCTTTTGCGGAGCCCTTTTACGAATTCAAAACCGAATTTCGAGAAAAAAATCTACAGAAATGCCTAAAAAACAAAAATCCAAAAAATCAACAAATATGGCAACAATGATGATTATAGAAGTACAATCCCGAAGGACGTGAGCCATTACTGGGAGCTGAGTTGTTCGATCTGTCGGACTTTATTTATGGTGGGATTTTCCAACCAAATTTTACACCGTTATTTTGAGACTTGATGTTTAAAGGGACATAGATATTAGGGTAAAGGAAGAGATGATAAAGAGTCTTTTCAGCGGAATCGATTTTTGGAAAAAAAAAAATACAATATACTTAATACTTCAGCTATAAAATCTTTTTTGCACACGCAGTAGTCGAAACGTCACGATTGAAGAAAAGTATAGATTTCCTTTACAAAAAAACAGAAATTAAGCCATCCAACGCAATTGCTCAGTCGGCCTTGCCCTTAATGGGAGGCTTGGCGATATGGTGGATAGAGAGGACTGCGATATCAACTCGTAGTCGACGTCTCACACAGTATCATGTGCATCTGGTCAAAACTCCCTTTTTCCCCTATAGGGTAGCGCTGTATGAATGATGACGTCATTTAGATCTTGTGAAAATCAACATTGTGATGAAATTTAATTTTTTCCTACGAAATGAATAGTATTCATCAACAGCTACAAAATGGGTCATATATAAAAATTTCGTATTTCTGGCGGGATGAGGGGGGGGGGAAGCGCACTAAAAGGTTTCAAAGATTTGGACGCACACAAATTTAACCAATAGAAAATTTTCGTACAAGACTTTTTTTGTTGCATTCCTCAAGTACTAGCTTTTTATATGAACTTTTCAAAACTAGTTCCTTTTTTAGAAGAAAAAAAAAAGGTAAAATAAGGTAAAATAAGGTCGTGCTATCTCGAAAAATGAAATTTCGTTGCTTGACATTTTGTTACAACATAAAAAATAGTACTCAAGTTCAACAACAAAAAGTCATAAAATTTTTGCCTATCAATAAAATTGAAGGAGTAACGCTGAATTGAAATTTTCAATCAACACTTGTTTCTTCAGTTTTGCTAACAGGCGAAAATTTTATACAACGTTTTTCGTTTTAATTTTCAAGTGCTGTCTGATCACCGAACAAAAAGAATTTTCAAGACCAACATTTTTCTCGCCCTGCATATGGGGGCTACCAATGAGAAATAAAGGGGGGGGGGCATCTAATGCGTTCATTTCGCATATACGTTCACTGCTATGGTAGAGCAACACTAATTCTCTACATCACCTGCGGTCGGCTAATTTACACTCCATTACCAACACAAAGAAAGCAATCTTATTACCATCGAGAAATTCGACCCAACTACTGCAGCGTTTCCACGTACACGCGCTTTTTAGTTCACTGATCCGCGAAACTCATTCATTATACGACGCCGACAAATTCAAGGTCGAAACGTTTGATCGGTGCAACCGGGCGAAATTTTCGCTTCATTTGGCCAGGTGTACGGAATTTACTTTTTCCGATGAAAATAGAATTTTTCATTTCGCATCTCGATTCCTTCTAATACGCGGATACGAGAAAAATCCTACATTCGTATCGTTTACGCGTAACCATCACTTACCCTGACTCCGATAGGTCGTCGACCCGTGCAGATATATCGACATATGTACCGAAATAGCGAGTCGAAATTTCGCGTAAAACACGCGAACATTTCTCGTCAGCTCCTTTCACGTCGTAATATAGAGGCAAAATTAGTACATGAATTTCATCACAATTTATTCGCTACAGATGGACTGATTCATGAAGATGAGTATTAAATTGAAAAAAAAAAAACACCTACGAAATGGTAATTTGGCGCCATAAAACATGGACACTTTCATAAACTTGTGACAAAAACCAAAAAAAAAAAAATGTAAGCAGCCATGCCACATGACTGAAGCTGAGTTTTCAATTTAGGCTCATTCAGGCTGGCAAATAACACTACTAACCTCTTTATGTCTACTGCCATAACGTGAGTCTACATTTTTCAAATTATGGAACCCTGAAGCTCTTCAAGTTATGCTCAAATTTTGACGATAAGCCATTTTGTATTCATACTGACACAAATTCAATAGGGCATATTCTAGTCCTCTAATGCTACACACAAAGTTTCACTTTTCTAGGTCCATTTGGTGAGAACATAATGGAAGATGAGTGAAATTTACAGCAGTGATTTACCCTCGCAAAAGCCCTTTGTAGCTTCATCTCCCTTCCAAATTCACTTGGGAACAGGAAATCAGAATAAATGAGTCGGTAGGACTCGTTTTCACCGTATGACAAAACAATACCACAAACACATCTCAAGGTCGATAACCTTTCCTCCTCCCCTCCAAAATCATTATATGAAAGCGAATTTATCATATAGTATACTTCTCATTACCAATAATCATGCGAGTCCAAATCACATTTTCAGTTACTCGAAGCTAGAGCTCTTCAAGCTCTCCTAAAATTTTGACTATAAGCCATTTTAGAGTAACACTCTACTCTTCATTGGCATCATAAAAGATTACGTAACAATTTAGCTTAATCTTCAAAATTTACGGAGTTATGTGCTTCAAAAATATGAAAATTTTCAAAGCTCACCCACTATTTCATACAGGCAAAAATCTCATCTGTAAAATCTGCGTTTTTCGAGGTGATTTGAATACGGAGTATCATTTTATAATTTTACTCATCATTAGCATTATGAAGGTCATGTAAAAATTTTGCCTACCTTCAAAATGGAAGGTATAATAGGGCGTTTCAGAAATTGAAAATTCTCATAGCTCACTCGATGTTACAAGTAGGCAAAAATTTTATACGACTTTTTCTGTTGTAAATAGCGAATACGGTAATAATATACGATCACATCATCAAGAAATGCAAATTTATATTCCACCTCATGATCTACTTCGACTAGGTGTAACTACGAATGGAATACTTCAACGCTGAACTCGTTCCTATTTCTGTGAACAGTGAACGAGAACGGAGGCTAATTTTTTTTTGTGCACTTCGTGAATTGGCAACGAATTCAGCGTTGAACGATTCGATTCTAGGGTACACCTAGTCGAGGTACATCACGAAGAGTGATATAAATTTGCATTTTTCGATGGCGTGATTTAATTAATTAATAAATTTCTCTAAAGAAATTATTACTGCCAAATTCAATAACTTTAATAAATACTAGAGCCTCCTCGCCCTTTCAGGGCTCGCAATAAATATTAAATAAAGAAAAAAAAGTTATTTCATCAGACAAGCGCTGCTACATTCTAAACTGCACAACCCAATTTATTCTTACTTGTTCCCCCCCCCCGCCCGAGTTTTCCTTTTAAGATGGGCTCGCGCCTTTATACCTTGGTATACTTGCCGTTTTAAACAATTTTACAACTTTACTCTTGCTCTTGCCTATGTACAAAGCTTTTATCGAAATTTATCACCTTTTTTTCCCCTTTGTATATCTGTTATCCTTTATACCTTTAATACCTGCTACTCAAAACAAGGATGCGCGCGCATCTCAAAACCAATTGCATTTTGATTTTAATACCTGCCATTCTAAACAATTTTACTACTTTACCTTCGTTCTTGCTCATGTATAAAGTTTTTATGAGAATTTATCACCTTTTTTTCCTTTGTATACATGCTATTCAAAACAAGGATGCGCGCGCATCTCGACACCGATTTCATTTCGATTTTAACATATAGATAGACAAAGATTTTATCAAAATTTATTACCTTTTTTCCCCTTTGCATACCTGCTATTCAAAACAAGGATGCGCGCGCATCTCAAAACCGATTTCATTTTGATTTCAATATATAAAGAGATATTTAATAGTTAAATTAGAGATTTTATTTATAAATTATTAATAAAAATTTTCATTTCACTAATAATTTTTTTTAATAAAAATTTTAAATGATAGTTAATTATAAATTTTATTTTTTTAATTCATCAATTTTTTTTGTCTAACCGCAATTGCTGGCAATTACTACTATATTCGCTAATTACAACAAAAAAAGTCGTATAAAATTTTTGCCTATCTGTAACATCGCAGGAGCTATGAAAATTTTCAATACCTGAAGCCTCTCACTACTCCTTCAATTTAGAAGATAGGCAAAAATGTTACATGACAATTTATATTGATAATAATGAGTAAAATCATAGAAAATGACATTTCACGTTCAAATCAGATCAAAAAATGAAAACACTGTTTCCAACATTTTTTTTTAGTGCACTTCAAATATGCTCATTTCCCTTTCCTGTACAGATGGACCATATGTGTACGTGACATTTTTTATTCATCTCGAGTAGTAGTACACACTGGTACAGGATTGGCAATTCATCGTGAATCTTCCTGTATAAGGTTGAAAAATTGCAATACATTCCCCTACCATGTTTGACTTGGGCAAAATCTTCACACAAAGGCCTTCACGACAGTAAACCCTTGATAAGGCGTAATTTCGTCCAACATTGCCACTACATCGAGAACAACCACACAAACATCCGCGATAAGACCATTCATTCACAACACGTTCAATACCTCCAGATGCTATCTTAACTTCGACACCATCGCAAAAAAGAATTACCTCGAATTTCGCAACGCAAAAACCATCTCTTCGAGTCGAGCTCTCTCCCCCCCAACACCCTGACGAATACCAAGTACACCGAAAACTTCCACTGTTACAGGGAACATCGTTCCCTTCGCCCCCCACCCGTCAACCACTTCATCTACGACTCGCAGCGCCTTCCAGTGTTCACGCACAACGTTAACGCACCGCGTAACAAATCACCCTCGTCATCCCTCGGCGAATGGGCGTGGAGATGAGAATTTCGGTCGACGCGAGGGCGCGCGCCACGCAGCTTGATTTTTCGATCAATGAACGCGTACAATACGCCGCTCGGTACCGAGAGCCGAAAACGAAAAAATTATCTCGGAATATTTTTCCATTACATAACACCGACGCACCCCTATTTTTCGTGCCAGCGGTTACGCGCGAATCATCTCCCACCCCTGCTCTTGTACGTCTCGCTACTTTCATCTCGCGGCCGCACACGCCCTTCGAAATCTCGCGTATAAATACGATACCACCGACGACGGCACACGATAATCTCGCGCGCACCCCCGAAACCAGAAACGCGAGGCTTTCGGTTACGTCAAATTTTAATGATTTTCGCCTCTCACCGAACCCACCCTCCTACCCTTGCCTACGTCGAACACGCGTTCGCACGCCGATAGCGACGCGGAAAACACTCTTCGCTCGCACATGTACGGCTATTCGGGCGCGCACAAAACTTTCACGCTACCAGCGGGCGACGGATTCGCTTACGCGCGACCGAAGCGGTTCGTCGCATCCCCACGCTCCGCTTCGTACAAACACGCCACCGCCACCCACGTCGACGCGTTACCATCATTCAAGTAGAACGCGTTCGCTGTTACCTCTTCTCGTTTCATTTCTCGCCGCCACCGCAGCATCTTACGAAGTGGCCGCGCGTCGTAGAAAGTAAAATCGACGCTTTCGGTACTTTTCCATTCGGCCGAGCTAGTCGTCTTGTGCGAACTGTAACTTTCGGTCCCGCTCGAGTAATAAAAACAACGCGCCAAGCGAAAAACAACAACAACGACGACAACGTTCAACCGACGCACACAACAGAGAACCGCCTATCAACGAAACGCCAGCGAGCACCGATACCGTATTACGGTGGGAAAAAACCGTAATCCGCGCAAATCCGACTCTCTTTTAAATCGTACCGCTTTATAACTAGGTACTACTACAATTGCAACAACAACAACAACGTCGTCGTCGTCGTCGTCGTCGTTCGCAAATCAGGTCAAATGATACGCGGAGATAGTACACCCATTAGCTTAATGCGAACACAGAGGTACGCCCGAACGCATCCGTTCGAGAGGAGTTTTCAATTTTTCTCAAGATTTTCACTCATTCTCCCCCCCCCCTTCCCTTCATTGTCAAGTCAAACCAACTCAACAAATTATCTCAGATGCCAAGTTGATGATCATACACGACCGTTACGAAGACTTTGGGGAGTGCCGAGGTGAGGGAGATGTAAAAAAAAATCGGCTCGGGCGCCAAGAAAATTTCCCATCTGATAGAATTCGAGGAAAAAATTTCCACACTTTCCGCATTTTGTGAGGCGAATAGGGAGGAAGAACGATAGCGAAACATTATAACTGATTCAGGACGAAGGGAGGAGGAGGGAGAGGGTAAGCCTCGAACTACATATAGGCTCCGAGGTTGAGGTACTTTTCGAAGAAGGCTTTGAGAGAGATACCCTCCTCCGTATAAAATTACACGCACTGATACGTCTGGAGATAAGAGGTGCCCTTAAGCGCTTCGATAGCTGGAGCTGGAGGCAAGAGATACGTGACCTCCTCTTCATCGGTTTTATATCGAGCTGATCGAATTTTTTTCTCAAACAAATCATCTCTAGATGACAAGCCGACCAACACAGGACCATCCTAATAGCTATCAAAAAACCTACAATTTTTTTTAGAAAGGACGAAATTGAGGGAGAAGGGGTAGGTGTGAAAATATAATACTCGAATGAAAGAAAAGAAAAGAAAAAAAAAATATGTTCACAAAGCACATTTCCAATTTTTCTGCGTCACGACGTATATTCAAATATTTCAAGATTTTTTTTTTCTAGTGTTTAAGAGAGGGAGGATAAAGGAAGAATGCGGGCTTAGCATTGTGACAGACTGTCTAACAATTTTGCAAAACGGAAATTCAGCAATACAAGATATTCCCTTTCATCCTGAAATAAGGAATCGAACACGAAATGTTACCAAGTGTTGCCAATACATCAGTCAAAAAAAGTAAAACGCCTAGTCAACATTTTTCAAAAGTACGTTGTTCCACTTCATAACAAAATTGGTGGAGGGGAGGAGGGGAGGGGAGGAGAATCACGAATTCTGACCTGAAGTCATCACTTTCAGCCAGAAAAAATTCAACGCAAAGCTAAAATTTTTTAAACGTGCAGAAACTGAGGGGGAGGGTAGGGGAAAGGAATCATTAAAATGTAGTTAGACACTGAAAATCATATAACCCCATTTTTCTGGAGAAAAGTAGTTAGTAAGAGGAGGAAGGGTAAGGCGTAACAAAAAGATGTGCGATGCACAAAAGGGGAGGGGGGGTAACAAAAAGATGCGATACTTGACGTATAAACGGATTTATCAACTCCAGCGTACGAAATGTATTCTCAAAATATTTAAATACTTTTGGATTTACTGAAGATGATCGGAAAGAGGGGGGAGGGGGAAATAAATCCACCCATAGCTGCGCATTCAAGTTAGTTGATTTTTTTCTCCACAATCTACTCCATGCTTCTCAAACCGCGAAAAAATTCTAATTTCAAGAGAATATTTTATTATTCGCGCGTGTAGTTTTGTAAATACGAAATGGAGTGTACGCGAAAATGACGAATTTGTTGCTCATTGTGAAGTATGATATGGTGAAATTTATACGATAATTTGGCGGAATGGTGTACCTAGTGTGGGATAATTGAGTTCTTCGTGTAAGTATCTATCGACGTTGGCGGAGTGGAGGGGTGAGCAAAGAAATATTACATTCGATGCTTTTCACATTTACAAACGTACAGAACACACTTTTTCTCCCTCAAAAAGTTGAAGATACAGCGAACAATAATTATCAAATGAGGAAAAAAAAAAATCGAAGAAAATTTCACCTTTCAAACTTCCTATAACTTACATCAAAATTTGTATCGATTTTTAAAGTTCATCTCGAAAAGTCAACAAAAACAATAGTAAGCTTTCAACTACGTATTCTCTTCGGAGGTATCATTCCACATCTTTCCCACAGTTCTTTAGCTTCGTTGCAGAATTTCGCCGCTTCGTTTTCCACACACACGAATTGCTGGTTAAGCAGGTTTCCAACGTCCTACCTTGTTTGGGTATCGCCTTTACGATGCATATTCTCATTTTCTCCGGCTTTCTGTGTAATTCTAAATCGACTCGTACTCTTCGATGGATTATTATTTTTTTTTAATTCGAAAATTTCGCACTTTCTACGCTCAACGATCATGGTTAGTTATAGATGAAAATAAATTTAAGTCATAACTTAATCCCACTTCAAAAATTCATATCTGGAAAGCAATTTTTTTCTCTAGAAATTACCTATTAGAACCAGAGATGAAAAACATTCATGTCTTTCAAAATAATTTGTCTTCATTATCAATTCCTTAAAAATTTCATACATTCCCAACATTCGATTCACTTCGAAGAAAACCAACTTCAGAGTTCGAAGACCTAAATTTTTTCGAGATAATCTTCATCATTCAACTCATTTATCACTGCCTCCCCTAGAAAAAAGCCTACCGCTTCTCAAAAAAAAAATCTAACCATCCCTTCATAATCCATTCGAACAATGCCAACAAAAATGGCTAAGACTGATTGCAATATTCGTAAAAATATCAACGACTGATAAGCACAATTTACATTCGAAACACGTAAATACTGCTCGCCACTTGTTAATGAGTTCTCATCCATTGGCTAGAGCTGAGCAAAATTCATCGAGATTCAACTTTACACTACTCAAATTCCGTTCATCAAACCAAAAAAAAAAATCAACTCTGATATTTTTTCCCTTCAATTTCCATAGGGGAGAACTTCATTTACATACTAATATAATCCCAGGTTACAGGAGTACGAAGACCAGGTTAAATCATTCGGTGGCCACGAAAATTGATGGTAACGTCAAAGAGGCTACTATTCAACTCGCGCAGTATACAATCTCCGCGTTCTTGTCCCCTCGGGCAGCATTCAAGCCACCACCCTAATCCACTCACATGACACCAGAGGAGCGAATGACCTAATCCCAGCCACAGAGAGGCTCAGTTCGTTCAAAATTAATATCGATTTCGTAGGAGTAAAACTATACAATAAATTACCGAAGCCTATTAAAGATTTCCAGAATCGTCTAAAATTTAAAAAAAAAAAAAAAAAAAAACTAAAATCTTGGTTGGTTAGCGAGGCTCAGTACTTCAAAGAGGGATTTCTTCTTGAACATTAATCGGATTATTTTATAATTAGTTCTGACGTTATAGATGCTCATATGGGTTAATTATAAATAAATATGTATTATTATTATTGTTTTTTTTTTTTTTTTTTTTTTTTTTTTTTTTTTTTTTTTGAAGAGAATCAGAATTAGTATCTGGTTTTAATATTGAATTAAAATGAATTTATTTCATAATATTATTTTCAATTGAATATACAGATATAATTTATACTAGAAGAAGGCTGGGCGATTGGAACAACGTACTTTTGGCCCTATTTTTGTAACCTTTTTTTTTTTTTTTTTTGGTAGCTTTATATAAATGATTATATTTTTTACTTTCAACTTTTTTTTTTATTTGAATTTAAAATAAATTGTTAATTTATTTTTTTTTTAATTAAATTATTTATTTAACAAAAATTAATTTTTTGAAAATTAATTTATTAATTTATTTAATTAAATAAATGTAGAAAAAAGAATTAATCTATAGTTGAATTATGAGTTCAAAAGCTTTCATATAATTTAAATATATTCAATTTCAACTTTTTTCATGATAATTTTTTTCTTTATTCGAAATTTTATAATTAGATTTCATAATCAGTGAAAAACAGTCTCCGTCATGTCGCACACAATTTCGATTTTTTGACAAGTCACGAAATGCTTCATCTTGTTTTTTATACAGGGTGACCCAAAAGTTCCGCAACCCAAATAACTGATTTATTGTTGAAATTTGGTTTCAACATTTATGTTTTGGTCATCATACAATAAATGTTGGACATGCCCTCTGCCAATTGATTGATAAGCGTTGACGTCCTTGAATAGGTTAGTAAATGAATCATTCTACACTTAATATTGAGAAGGAATTCCCCGTAGTTACATCCTTGAGGCTTACAACTCTCTGGCATCCTTTTACATGGACGTACGGTTTCTTGTGCACCGCATCGAGGCAAAGCACTAGATTCTTCACCCAACAACGATGTCCTTCACTACCTCATATCTCTATCCTTCATTGAAATTGCGCCACCTTCCACAATATTTTTGTAATTTTATTCATTTTTACAAAATGTCAATAAAAAGTTGCCGTGCTTCAAAAAGTTTATGTTGTGTTGATGATACAGAGTGTGAAGAATAATGAAAGTACCAACCGATTCTCCATGAATGGTTATTATTTTTTTTTACCAAGCAATTTTTGAGTTGCACAACTTTCGGGTCACCCTGTACCTACAGTATAACCTTTGGTATAATCTATATTTTAATTTTGTAAAATCAAAATGAAGCGAGAGAAATTTTTTTCTTCGTTTCCAGTTCGAATGGATAATTTTTTCCCCTTATGAAGTTACTCGATTTATTATTTCGATCAATTTTTTTCGAAGATAAGGTGCACAACTTGATTCATTTTCAAGCTGAACATGAAAAAAAATCAAGACGTAAGATTTTGAATCAAAAAAAAAAAAAAAATTTCATAAAAATCAAGCGGCCAGTTCGATTCATTCCATTACACTTTACGCCACGATTTCAAAACAAAAATTCAGAAAAAAAGAAAAAATTCTACCCTAATTTCTAGACGAATATTCGGCCGAGAAAATGAGGCTACTACAGCCAATCTCGATTTCACTAGTAAAAGTCACGAACAGATACACATAAAATCATCTCTCCGAAGATCTCTCGAGTCTCATTTATCATCGCATCAAAATACCTCGATTCCTCTTCCACGTTCCACAGTACAAAACGAACGAGAAAGAAACAATTAGAGCGGGAGGGGGAGTGGGGATAAAGACGAGCCACCAAACTACGGATTTTTCCACGATATAAACAACGCGATCATTTTCCCTTCACATCATCTGACTTACATCGAAGTCAACATCTACCATGCTCGACTTCCGGTCTTCGTATCTACGTACGCGAGTTTTTCGACTCACTGAAGATGAATAGCGAAGCAAAAATCTAATCTTGCTGCACGGTACATCCGACTCGATAACGTGTTCGCAAATACGCCCGATCATCGGTCCCTTGGACGGTGTTACGTCGACGTTCGAAATCCGGTCACACCCATAGATACGCGTTTTCAAAATTCAACCATCTCGACACCGAAACCACGCGCACACACACACGTTTCACTCTACGGCAACATCCACCTATGACGTCATCGTCGAATTTCACCCGCTACGCAGTAATCGAGCCACTATGTTACCTCAAATGGATACGGAGCTTTTCTCAAAATACCTAATCGACGAGTGGGTGTTGTTCGAGGGCGAAAAAACAAAAAAAAACAATAATCATTTCTCCAACATTCGAAAAACTTCCACGACACTCGACGAATCCACACGAGCAAATTTCCATCTTATCATCTTCGTCCGTCGACGTCGGCTAAGGGTGTGTTAACGTTTCTCGCATCCTTCCCCCTGCCCGCAGGTGTTCGGATTTCCGTGAATGCGCGCCGCGCCACCTTATCGTACTCCAGATAAATGCTATTTGGGGGAGGGAGGGGGGGAGGGTGATGTAGAAAAGCGTTTTAAAAACCTACAAAAACAGACGTGTGGGAAAACCGAAAATGCTCCACTCATCACTTACGTGCGGTCGAACGAGACGCCACCGTCGGCCAAATGCGCATCTCAAGATGTATGTAGATTCGGCAACGTCGCATCCCTCGTCATCGCGGCCGAGGGTCGAGAAAGTAAAATCGTCCGAACAACGCACCAGACACGTCGACGGCCACCACTCGACACGCGCGTCTCCGCACACACTCGAAAGCGTGAAACGCTTCGGCCGCGCGCGCGTCCAAAAACAACGCGCGCTTTTATCATAGCGCGGCGGTCACGAGAAAGCGACGTCGAACGCGAAACTACGCTTTTAGCAGGCGTCGTCCGGTACGACGTTTAAAACGCGAACAAACACCGCACGACCACCGCACCGAATCGTTTACGACTGAGTTCGGTCGCACGGAGAAAGTAAACGGCACCGCGAGAAGCGTGGCGAAAAAAAAAAAAGGCCATCCGGAGGGAGGGGACGATACCGGGAGCGCGAACAACGCGAACTTTATATATAAGCGGCGAAAACACACCGAGAGCGAGGCCGAAACGCACGCCGCAAAGAGTAAAAACAAAACGTCGCGCACCGAGAAAGCGCGCACACGCCATCGTTCGCTCCTCTCCGCCGCCTTTACCTCGTCAAAACAACGCCGCCCAGCGCCACACGGCTCCTGGAAAATTTCACGCGTACCCTTTCGGACACGCGGGCCCGCGTAAAGCGCACACGCCGATCGATATGCGCCGGCATCTCCCACGCATTCGGGAATTCCCTTGTTCGCGGTTTTCGCGCAAGCGCCTCGTACCCTCTACCTCTCGGTCGCTCGAACGAAAAAAAAAAGCCACTCGATGCCAACTACTCTTCGCTCCCTGTTTTTCGGTGTACACGCTCTCCCTACGTATTTTCCATTACGCTCCCTTCGAGCCGCGCCTACACATTCGCCCCTCGGATAGCGACGCTATCGCTGTACGCTTTCCCTCTATCTCTCTCTTCGTTTCCAAAACTTTATTTCGACGCCCGAAAAATTTTCGCCACCACCACGCCAACGGCATCGCGTAAATCTCGCACAACCGCCTATAGGTAACCTCCGCTACCCTCGGAACGATAAAAAGCCAACCGACGTTAGGCCGATATACCTTCGCAATTTCCGCGTATGTACCCAACGACATCCACGTCTTCCGCCACCCACGCCGACCTTATAATCTGCTCTCGCTGGAGCGAATTTCTCGGAATTCGTAAACGCGATTACGTCGGCACACCTCACCTTATGTTCGCACAATACACGTCACTCAGGCACGGTGGAAATGCTCGATACGAATACAATGGTAACGATCATTTTTCAAAAATCTCGATCCCCGGACACCACCGCGTGATACACACGAGACCTATCATCATCGAGAAACAGATAAGCGTCGAATCGTTGTATCCGCGAATGCCCATAAATAATACATCGGGATGCGACATCGTTTTCGAGGTTGATGATCGTCGGTGCGAGCGATAGCTGAGACTTTCTTCGAAGCAAATCAAATTTCATTTCTCGAATATACTTTCATCGCCGCTTAAATTACAATAAATATTTTCGAAGGCGCCTTAGGCCCATTACGGGCGAGCGGTGACCGGAAATCATTAGCACTATCATCGTACCAAACGGAGTAACCACAGACAACCACAACGTAGATAGGAAAACCAAATGAAGGTAAGCAAAAAAAAAAAAAAAAAAAAACCCAAAGAAGGAAAACCTCAAGCAGCCATTCCACATTTCTGGAGATGATTTTTCAAAGGAGACTCCCTTCAGGTTCGCCAATAACGTTGCTAACACCTTCACGTCCACAGGCCACACCTTATACCAACTTCGAAAATCCCCAACCTATCCCCTCCGAAACTACTTAACAAGTTAACTTTGGAACAAATGTAATATTTTTTCACGCGATAATCGTATCGAGTAATATTTTTCAAATAATGGCTACTTGAAGCTCCTCTAATCATTCTCGAAATTGTTAAGATGTGCCATTTTGGATCCATTACGATACAAATTCAGGTGGCCATATTCTGGTCAACGACTAACTCCACATACGAAGTACAATCTTTCTAGGTTGATTTGGTGTCGAGATATGAGAGATTCATGAAAGGGAATGGCGGAATAAAGGGTTTGGGTCCAAGAATGCATTTTGATGAAATCCATCCCTAAAGGTCACCCATAATGAGAAAATATTCCGATAAAAATGTTGGACCCGTGGCGCAATTATTTTTGGAGGGGAAGCGGCGGGGGGCTGTATATATGCCATTGTACGCGCGGCAAATACGACGCGTGGTAAGTTTTCATTTTTCTTTGACAACGTTGCACCAACACCAACTTATTGAAACTTTTATAGTACTTAGACTGAATAACACATTTTATTATTTAAAAAAAAAAAAAAAAAAAAAAAAAATGGCGACTGTACCTCCGAAATTCTTTCAGAAAATACCTGCTCAAATTTTTCAAAACGCCGTAACTCGGTGAAAAACGGCTCAAAAATGATGAAAAAATTATTCAGCGTTTCCCTAACCTTTTAGAATCGATTTTTAAAAATTCAAAATTTTCATCTGAAACTGGTAAAAACTCATCAACTCTAAAAAATACATTGCGGCCCCTCTCCCCAAAATAATTGCGCCAGGGTCTAAAATTCTTGTCGGAGTATTTTCTCATTATGGGCGACTTTTCGGCTTAGGTTTCGTCAAAATCCATTCTAGGGCCCAAAACCCTTTATTTATCCTGCTATACCCCTTTCTGTCGCAATTTCCCCTCCGAAAGCGACCCTCGGCCGCGATGACGAGGGGTGCGACGTTGCCGAATCTACGTACATCTTGAGATGCGCATTTGGCCGACGGTGGCGTCTCGTTCGACCGCACGTAAGTGACCGGGGGAGTTTAAATCAAAATAGGTTAGTCACTTGGGCTCATTTTACCATATGATACAGGCAATGAAAAAATTTCGACTCTTCCATTTTCAGACTGATAACCTCTTCTCTTGCCTTCCAATATCATCTGCAAAGGTGAATTCGATATACAGTATACTTGTTACCTTCGATTATCGTATAAGTTCATATTAATTAATTTTTACTAATTTGAGATTCCTCAAGCTCTACTCAAGTCGACAAGTTGGTATACATGGCTCACTCTTCATCAAGAAATGAAAAAAAAAGTGAATGATTTGCCACTTCTCCAGCCTCCCCCCTCAAAATTCGAGTGATCCCCCATTTTGAATTTTATCAGAAAAACAAAAAAATACTTTTGTCGTATTTTAAGAAAAGTCTTTCACCAAGTTTCAAGAAAAGTTGGACATTGGCCGGATGATTACATAATTATAGTCTGAAACTCAAAGTACTGAAGACCCTCCCCTCACCCTTCCCAAATCAGATAGGCTGTAAATCAGTTTCATTAAAAACTCAGCTAAAAACAAACAAAAAATGAAAAAATAAAGAAACCCTATTACTATCGTCTAATGTCGAAAGTAATGAAAATTTACGAATTCAAACAGTGAGAAAAACTGACTGAGATAATACAATAAATATTTTATTATTTCCAGTTTCTTAACCAAATGCATTGAATTTACATTCAATGTCAGTTCAGGATCAAGATAAACTCCCAAACATTTAATTTCATTAACTTGTTCTATACGAAGACAGGAACACACATGTATACATTTGAAGATATCGAAGATTTCACGAAAGTATTCGACAAATTTCAGATCATGTTTATTTGTAATCAGTTTCCTACATGACAGAAGCTAGAAATTTTAATTCTTCAACTTTCTTACCCAAGTTTGTATTTCAAATGATAGCTATTACAGCTTAGAGCTTACCTTATTTGCGAAGGAGAGATGGGGAAGGGGGTGATTTCGTATCTTTGCATTTCAGGAAATTCGCAATCAGCAAATGACCAACTTTCTGCCACACATGGTTTTCTGCCGGACGATGAGTATTGATGAAAATTTGGTGAGATACTCTATACGGAATTTTGCAAAATCACTTTTTTTTTTAATCATCTTAAAATGGAGATTCATTCAAATTTTCAAAGAGGATGAAGAGAACGCAAATAGCTCGACAATGTTCGGGAAGTTTTAGGTTATGAAATTTCTCCAACCTGCCATACCTTCTCAAATCTACCAGGAAAAGTCAAAATTCGTATGCGGAGTTAGGTGGGTAGTGGGTACTAGAATACAACTTGTCAAATGTGGGTCAAAATGGCAGATGGTCAAAATTAGAGGACAACTTGAGAAACCTCAAATAGCTTAAATTTGATAAATGTGAACTCACATAATTACTAATGAGGGGAAGTACATCAGCTTCGTACATGATTTAAAAGGGGATGGAGAAGGATGTTTATTGTCCTCAAAATATGGTGAGGATGAAGAAAAAATCAAAAATTTCTGATTATAGTGTCGGATGATAAAGTGAGCCAAAATGACCAAGGATCAAAAATGACGGAGAGCCAAAATTTTAGTCAAGCTCAAAAAACATCAAGCAAATAAAATTTGAAAAATGCTGGCTTCTTTATTGAAGTTGCGTGTTTTTGGAAGGGGGAAGTTGGGTGGTTTTGGACTCGATAAAGGTTGCTGCCTGTGGGGTTGATAAGTTTACTCGACAACATTATATATTTACAAATGTAAACAAGCCCTAATTAAAAAACTCAAGTGAAGCGGCATGGCTGCTTACGTTTTTTTTTTTTTAAATAATTGTTTTGTTGTAATAAAAATATAACAATACAAAAGATATAATAACAGAGTGAAATATTGATGAAAAAAAAAAAAAAATTATAAATCATGAAAAAAAGTGTCATGTAGAATATAAATACAAAATATCTACGCACAAAAGAATATTGAAGGTTTATTTGAAGAAAGATGAAAAAAAAAGAACTCATTCGATTAATCATAAAAAAAGATTAATAAGCAATTAATTCTAAACAATCCCAATTCATTTCGCGAAATATGGTACGAATAGTCTAAAAACAAATATTTCCCAACCGCGACATCACTTTGTACACACATTCCATTTGAAATATTCCTTAAACGTCAATAAATCACGCGCCAACACCGACACCAAGCGAAATAAAAAATGAATCTAATTTCAACGCGACAATTCGCATCGTACCAATTTACCAACTCGTTCCAGTAGAATAGCTCCTAACCAGTCCAAGAATATGGAAGAGTTTATAGCAGCAGGTGCCCAGTTCATTACATTAGTTCCCCCCTCCCCCTTTTTGTTATTCATATTCAGCTCGTCATTCCGACACCGAATTCCAGAATTTCCAGGCACGAACCTTTTACTCGTCATCGGCACGGTTACTCGAGAATCTGTCCAGATAACGCGCCTTCGCGGGTAATGCGCACACGACGAGCGGAGTTGAACGTTACAACGGAATAGTTGAAATTCCTATACGATAGTTTCAACCTAACCGTTAATCTTCTCCATTCGATGGGTTTTTCTGAGAAACGCGTAACCACAGGTGAAGCAAAAACCGCGCTCGTTGCGAGTATCGAAACGAAACCGTGTGAAGGAATTGCGTTGTAAATGCGTAGCGTTGGAAAAAGTGCACTTGAACTTCCGCCGTCGATCGATTCTGGTATTCGCCGCGAAAAAGGGAAAGTAAATACGCAACGAGGGGGCGGTTGAGGATTGCGTTTAGCAACGCGAAGGATTAACTGCGTAGACCAGGAAACATAGCTGTAGGCAGAGATGAACGAAAAGGATGCTGAATAGGGAGAAAAACCGCTCCACAATGGGCGCGCCGGTGTTCACGTCCGCTTAATATGGCAGGCTTTTCTAAAATTTACACCAGCCTATAGTTTCGACGTAGCCGAACAACACCGTTACGTTAAAAAGCCCTATCGACCCTTCTCTCGTAGTTTCATCCTGGCGTTGCATTCCCGAAACTCGTTCCCATTATGATGCATTAAAGAAGGGTGCATTTTGAACACTTGACAACGGTGCATTCTTAACCGAAGCTCTTTTCATTTTCGGTTCACACCCTTCTAGAGCTACACCAAATACATGGCAACGTCGCCATACACGCGCCAAATCACCCAATCAGATGCTACTGTTTCTGAGTTCGTTGTTCTCTCCCTTTTTACTCGAGCATGGATTCAACGCGCATACTAACCTTGAGCGAAAATACGCACGAAAAAGCCCCATTTTTGAAATCATCCAAAAACCCAACTACCAACGAAACCACCAGTCTTCCATCAGGTTCGTCCAACTCGACTATAAAACTGGTCACGAATCAATTGCACTGTTTACATGATGCAACTAACCGAATGCTTTTATTTACCAATGTAACAAACAAATATTTACAAGTGTAACGTACATAAACAATATGCGCCGCTAACATGAAAAATCATGCATATACATCAAAATCAACTCACTACGTAAATAATAGGTGTAAAATAAATGAACAAATCGAGTAATATCATCGACCCATGCATTGTAACGAATTTCCATACAAAACGGTGCGTACCATCGACTTCGAACCAAGATGCTGGTACCAACATCCCACTTCATCGATCAGTTCGAACAACATTTTCCGTCTTCTACATGGTTTCGTAATCGATCAAACATAAAATTCCGACATCAAATGCCACCATAACGAATTTCTCACAGTATTTAAATTTAAAACGCAATAAAGCTCGAACGCCACAGGAAGTTTTCATACAAGAAGCATGGGTGTGATAAGAATACATGATTTATAGCGAAAACCGTTATAAAACAATACCAGCGAATCTTACCGTCATCTTTTTCGTTATTTTCCATCGTTTTTCACCAAAATATTAAAAATCTTAATGAAATGTACAAAAAATTTTTAAAAATCGTATATAACGCGACATTCAACAAAATCTAACTAAACCGCCATGATAAAGGAAGTACCCTGCAACCTCGTCCGTTCCTAAATACGACACTATGTGAAATGGCGCTTAAGGAGAAATTCACTACAGCGCCGCGTAATCCACATCAATGATCGTACCAAAAGTTGACCATTTATCGACAAAATTTGGTAATATTAGATTAAGCCACACGAAAATATTACGTTAAATTTACATTTTTAAAGTTTATAATAACTTTATAACAAAACATCGTTGGAAATTGAAGAACAAAAATGAAGGCACGCGTGTATGAATACTAGGAATAAAACAACCTATTTTCTTTGTTTCTTTTGAATGGAACTAAATTTAGGCGAGCTTTACACTGATGTGAAAACACGTAAGAATGTCAAATACCTATCAATTTTTTTTTTAATTTCTAAATTTTTTTCCCTAACGTTCGAAATTTTTCGTTTCGTTACCCTCTGAAACGATATTTTTTGAAAAATATCTTTCCTAACCGTTTCGTACCGCTTAAAAATCATTTTTAGCGTTTAATCATATTTCGCAATAGGTAGCCTGTATGTTGCGCGTTTGTTGATAAGAATAAATTCAACATATAATTATTTTCTCTTTTTCAGCGACGAATTGTTAATTAAGCTGATTTTAAATGATAAAGAGGCGATTTATCTTTTATTTTTCATCAAACGTGAAATAAATTTCACGTTCTTTTCAACATAATCATTAAAAAAGCTGCGTTAAAATTGCATTGTGGTCAAATCCTACATGGTTCTTGATCGCCCAAAAACAAGTTTTTACTAGATTTTCAATATGGCGCTTCAATTTCAGGATCATTTACGAAACAATTCGTTAGAGAAATAATAATGAAAATCGTCAACTGCAACCTTCAACGCGCTAAATGGAGAGAAAATTATTTCTTATACATAATTGCAATTACAAAGATACTACCTTTACTTGTGTATTGCATCACCTGATTCAATAGGCAAATTTCATTTTCTCCAAAGCAGACTCACAGCATTCATCTAATGTCTTGAGAAATTAAAACAATATTTTCGTCCAGTTCTCCTCATTTTAAAATTGTAAATGGTAGTAACGATTTTCACTTACGAAAATTAAACTTGCTCACGAAAAAGAAGTCATGTTTACGTGCATTCGTAATTACGAATAGTAAATATCGACAATTAATTTTAAAAACTTGATGGCTTGACTATAGAATTGAATCATGAATGGAATGATGCTTCGTAAACAATCGATATAAGTACCTTAGTTAGAAAACTTTTCACTGAAAAATATTTTAAAAGTAAATCCATGCAATATTTCCAACTTAGTATCCTCATACTTGTCGAAAATCAACTGAAGCGAAGTACTTTTCCAACAATAATGGTTAATAATTAAATTTTGTCTTTGATTCATTATGCATAGATATGTAATTATGTATCACCGTTTCATAATAAATGATTTTTGACGTAATATTAGAATACATCAATAACTCTACAACTTGAAAAATAATATATCCTAATAAATAATCAAACTACTTTTATAATAAAATCAGTTCGAATAATTCATAGTAGATGCGTATGCGCTACATATACATTGCATACCACCTAATTACAAAACATTGCGCACAATAAAAAAGAATACACGTAACATTACAACAAAGCATTTTCGTTGAGGAGGCAATTGGAAAAGGAAAAATATATAATAATTATAATGATACGTAATTGAAAACATAATAGAGCATTAAAAAAATATATATATTTTTTACATATCGTGTTCACAGCATAAAAAAATTCGGTAAATGAACATTACCACATCCACAAAATAATAAAATAAAAATATTCATCAATCCAAAATTGCATCAAGCCAATACTTGCATAATGTCATAATACACAAATCAAGAGTCATTCCACAATACTCGCAAGCGAAAAATCCGCACCTAAAGCAGAGCCACAATTATAATCCATCTTTTAACATGTACATTTCAACATTCGGCATCTCAACAAGCGGTAGAAAATATATGATTATTCTTAGCAACTCAGTGATTGCGATAGAAAAGACGTATTCTTCAAGTGTATTGATCAGACATCTTACAACATCTTCAGGTTGTCAGGGCGGTTTCGTGTCAATCGCTTCGTTTACCACCGTGTACCACAGTTGCTGTCTATAGCCATTGTCTACATTTCCAATCCTATATCCATTCTTTAAAACGTAAGTTATGAATGTATTGTAGCCCAATCGATCTAAAAAATCTTCATTTTTATCAAGAATTTTGGGATAATTAATCATGCATTTTATACCATAAAAGTGAGAGTCGAGTATGCATTATTAATTTGAAGTATTATATGTTACACAAAAAATAACAAAACTGATGAAAAAATTACATTGTCTACATTGAGTTACGTGGTAGTTTATTTTATTTTGCAAATTTGAATATGTGTCCGTTACATCGCAAAGGAATTTTTTTTTTATTAGATACCAAGTACACACGAAATCAAGTATTCAGTAGGATAATCACATCGACAACAAACCAAAGAATAAAAAATTATAGTGATGTTAAAACTTATATTAGCCGATACAATGTACTGTAACATTACTCAATATTTTAAATATCAAATAAAATACACAAGCGCACAGAAATACACATCACGTAATTATAAGTATTTCAACTTGAAATTGAGATCATTTTCCGCATAAATTAAATAATAATATGGGTGATCGAGAATTAAACGATGAATTGATATTAGAATTCTAACAGATAGGAACAGCGTAATAAACAAAAAAACATTAAATGTAATTGTACTAAAGATGAAAAATTAATAATCCCGTTAAACGTGAACGCACGTTCGCCTAAATTTATAAAAATACAAAAATCCTTACAACTTCTACAATTAACTACTTTCCACACGTAAAACAAAAGCTTGTAGAGTAAAATCTCGCCACCATCAGCGTCGATTAGAAATTCTAGAAATATTCTATTTCGTACGATTTCGCTCGTTACCTCCATTTTATTCGAGTAATTCCGAATTATAAATTTCGGCGAAAAGAACAGCGTATATAATTGGAAGATAAAACAAACAACATACAAACCTATAAAAATAAGTCATGGATGCGAAGACACAGGTGCAAATGGAAAACAACAACAACGATTCAAGGATTAATCAACACGAGATGATTTCCTATGCTAATTACGGGAAGGGGGTGAGGGGTAAGGAAATAATCCTTTACGAACACTATCGAGTCTACAATGATTGCATCTCCAGAAATCCATCCCGAACGGGGAATTTTGGTACGTCGAATCTCGAACGTAGACAATCATACGTATGGGGCACAATGGGCTATAAATGGCCAAAGTGCATGGTGCTTGCACCACCCAGTTAAACCTGTACCTGAATTAATACGTATAAAGGAATACTTAACTAATAAAAAGGGAAGGGGAACAGGGAAATGATATTTTGATTTTCCACTAAGAAAATTACTATTAACAAAAAAAAAAAAAAAAAAAAAAGTACAAAAGAAAAAAAAATTACGTCCTTCGACACAGAAAATTACGCGTTATCAAGAAATATAATGGATAATGTAAAATAATTTAAAAGGTAAAACCGATCCGAAAGCTTAAGAATTCGAATACTACAATGTTGTAAATGCTGAAGCATCGTATTCTTCAAATTCTTGATCCGAAGCTAGAAAAAAAAAAGAACTATCAATCCACGAAAGAACAGAGAATTTACTAATACTACGAAAGCCAACACAGGACCACCGAAAAAATAAGCATTTGACAAGGTGTTTCCCTTTTCAATTTTGTGAATAGGTTAGAAAAGTCAAGAAAACATGCATTTTAGATTTTTTTTTAAAGCGTCAAAAGTTAATAAAATATTTTAAAATGCTCAAAAATGAATAAACATTTATTAAAAAAAGAAACAGAAAAATACTAAAAAAATAAAAAGTCAATAAAAATGAAACAAAAAAAAACTAAATGAAAAAACATCCAAAAATAAATATTTAACATCAAAAAATTACAAAAAATGATGAAAATCTTGAAAAAAAAAATCAGAAATAACTGTAAAACAAAACAAAAATTAAATAATATTCAAAAATGAGTAAAAATGTTAAAAAAACCAATAGAAAAAAAAACATAAAAATTGAATAATACCTAAAAATAATGGTCAATTCTATAAGTCAAATGAGAAAGGATAGTAAATTGTTCAAAATTACTAAAAAGTTAATATGTACCAAAAAAGTATTGCGGTCCTTTCCGCTCGTTACATTTTTAATTAAAAAACACCTAAAAAAAAGCTCTTGGGGGTTAGGCACCCGACCTCATCCCCCTCCTCTCTCCTAAAATCGGCTATATCGGAAGATAAAAAATATCGAAAAATAAAAAAGATATTAAAATACGGAAATAAAGAACATCAAAAAATCATAAGAATCGAAGAAAAAAGTAAGTAAGTGAAAATGTAAAAAATTAAGGAAATGCCAAAAATGATTAAAAAGTTTAAAAAAAAAAATTATAAATGCGACGAGCAAAAAAAGAAAAAAAAATTTCATTGAACAAAAGTAAAAATAACGCAACAGGAATATCGAAATATGAGAAAATGAAAACATATCAGAATGTGCAACAAACAACTCAAAATAAGAAAAATGTTCAACAAGTTTCAACGTCCTACAAACATTTTTCCATCCAGAATTTTTGTTTTTATTATCACTTTTCTTCTCCCTTTCCCCACCAAAAATAAACACGCATATCTAACGAGCAGACATTAAAAATGATCTTTGCTCCAATCCCAATCGTAATTCTCGGTAGTCCTAAGCTTACACCCCAGAGATACCAACCTGTCATACGAAATAAGCGGCCAATTGCGACATTTTATCCTTCGGTTGCTTGGCTTTACTTTTTTACTATGTTTGCGATTTCTACCACGTCCACCTTGATTAAACGCCGGTTTAGAAGAGATGGCGTGCTGTTGGCGAACTAGCGCTGATAAACCGCTATGGCAGAACATACATTCAGTCATTTCGACGCGATCGCCCGGTAACTTGGTTTTTTCCTGCATTTAAAAGTGGCCATTGAGGAGGCGAATTATTTCAGTGTATTTGGGAGTAAAGATTAAGGTGGATATGATTAGTGGGTTCATATAAGTTACCTCTTTGTATTCGACGCGTATAAGTTGCGCGCCACATTTGCAGGCTTTCTTTTCGACGCTGACTTTTTGAGCTTCGTCGAACACTGGCATTATTATATCGCATCTGTACAGATATTTTAATGTGTTAATATATCAGTTTTACTATTTTTTCAAGATGAGATAAGTGCTAAAGAAGAGAGAACTCTTGAATATGATGTCAATATTGACAAGTATCGTTATCTACACATATAGACTGGAAAGTTTTTAATGATTTAAATATTTGAGAAAAATAGTTTTTTCTTTTTTCTTAATATCAATGTAACGAATGAATGAATAAATAAATAAATAAATAGTATTAAATAATATCCAACATCAAGCTATTCCTTTTATAATTTTCAAATCCAACATCACTACAATATAAATTAAATTCACTCACCTGTTACATAAAACTTTCCACTTGGGACCAGAAGAAGGATCTAAAACTAATATTCCATCGTCGCAATTCATACAGCTAGCAATACCAATACTATATATGGCTTGGGGGCACGTGGGATGGATACACATATTACACCCTGAATTTTTCTTCATTTCCGGATATGGCGGGTTATTAAAACAGTACGGACATAAAGGATAACTTTTACCTTTCGATCCGGATGACCAAGTGAGTAATTCGAAATCATCAACAGGGCATCTTAGCTCCTAGGATTATTAAAAAAAAAAATAAATAAATAAAAAAATCGACTCTAAATTCTAATTTTCAAGCTCCCAACAAGCGAGAAGGTTTACCTTGAAAATACGAATATTCCCATTTTGAGGTAAATTGTAAGTCTCGTTGCATTGCGAGCAGTGCAACCGATTCGGTCTGGCTTGAATATATTTCATGTATCGGCGACATTTACCGCATCTATAATCGACACCGACCAAATTATATTCTTCGAAATTATCACCACGAGAGGAGAAGAGAAAGCAGAAGAAATCGTAATTTACCTAGATAAAGCTTTTCCGGAATCAGCTAATGGCGTAAATGAGACTTCGAATAAGCTATCCATATCTTCGATATTTTTAGTGAAAAATTGATACTTCTTTTTAAATAACTTCAAAACGTCGCCAAGTACTTTTTCAAAATCCGCTTCACCGCGAGCGATTAAATTCAACTGAGATTCCATTTTAGATCTGGTGGTCGGTTCGACCAATTCTTTATCGATCTGGAAGAATCGCCATAAAGAATGATCACGATGGTGACAATATATTGGGATATGAGTGGAGAGTAAGAACATACCTTTTGGTAACCGTGAACCAAAATGATCCCTAAATTTGTAGGAATGAGGCGTCGTCCGCTGCCTACTGTGACGTAATTTCGTTGTGAAATGTTATTAATATGGACCGGAATTGAGGCATCGGTACCTATGCCGTGTTTCTCCATTAATGTGATCAATTCAGATTCGGTTAGGTAGTCCGGAGGAGTGGTTTTGTAATCGCCTAAGGAAACCTGAAATATTTAGTTTTAGGTAAATATATATTTTTTTAATCATTACAACATATTGGTATCACTGAGTTTAATATTTTTTCTTATAGTTTCAAAAGTAAGATTTTTTTTCAATTTAGAAAAAAAAATTAATTTATTATTTTTAAATTTTTCATTTTTATAAATAAACAAAAAAATTGGCAATATATTAAATGCCAATTTTAAAGTGATACAGGATTCTTTATCGATACCGGACAAAATGTACCTGAGAACTTCGAATGAACTCTAAATAGGTTCGTAGCCAGGATATATGAACAGGATTTCATCTAGTTGAATTTAAATTTTTTTGTCATTTTTTTGAACAAAGATGACGGATTTCCCCACTCATCTTTGTTAGGTACCTTACTGCATCCTCACTGCTCAACAATTATTTTTATTCATATACTGGATAAAGCATTTTGAAAATAATATCAAATTTTTTCAATAGAAAAAAATTCCTCACATACAAAAATGAGAGCTGAAAATTTTACAAATTAACAAATATTAAAAAAAATTCTTCTTAATTATAATTCACTGAAAAAAAAAATCATTTCATTATCAAGAGTGATAAAAAATTACGTTATGAATTGGAACAACATCGCCAACGGCGAAATTTGGAGATATTTTATTTTTGGCGACACTTTGCCATGTCATAACGCTAGTAAAACCAGGATCAGTCACAATGTCTCCGACGAAAGTGAAAGTTTCCGTATCTGCGACGAAGGTTGTCGTTGTACTGATATACTTGCAATCTCTGGAAAGCTACGAATAATTTTTAAATAAATATAAGAGCTCGATGAAGCTATACTGAGGACAGCAGGATGGTCTAATATACTCACAGAGGCTAGGAAATGTCTCACTATGTAATCGTATATTTTCCAGCTATCGCCATCTAGTTCGTTACTAGATGCTAATTTCATTGGCGTGATGGGCGGATGATCTCCGACATCTTGACCCTTTTTGGGCCGGTTGATACCTTCGGTTAATATCTGACTAGCATAATGACCGTACTCTACGCTGAACTTGAATATTTGTAATACTTCCCTGAGGGCAAATTTAATTGGTGAACATTCGAAATTATCTATTTATTGGAAAATATAGGTGAAATATTCGTAAACTAACGTCAAATTGAAATTATCGGAATAACGCGAGGTTTCCGTTCTCGGGTAACTTATGTAACCTTGCGTATATAACTTTTCAGCCACTGCCATGGCATGATGAGGACCTATACCAAGACCTGCACTGGCAGCTCTCATTAATTCTACCGTATTCAGAGCAATAGGACGTCCTTTGGATTTTTCTTTCGAAGTTATATTCGTTACTCTGAAAAATCGGAGATGGAAAATACAATCTTTGTATTCCACAATAACTGAGACTAGAATAAAGAGATCAATACTTTAGGCTAGGAGTAGATTTGATTTTTTGAAATAAAGCTTTGGCTACTTCTTTTTCGAATATTCTAGGATTTTGATAACTGAGTGATATTTCGCGTTTATCATTGGTTAACACCGTGACCTCAACATAAATCAGGACGAAAATTAAAACACGAAAACAAGTTCAAACAAATGAATAATCAATAAATGACACTTACTTGTAATACCCAATAAGGTTCTGGTTTAAATGTTTGAATCTGATCATGTCTTTCAACGCAGAATCCCAAAGTAGGAGTTTGGCAAGGCCCAAATGATATCAATGATGAGTCTAAATTGCCATATTTTCTCTATTCGATATAAAATAATAATCAACATATATTTTAGGTAAGAAGTTGTTTGGAGAAAAAAACAAGTTATTCGTACATGGAAAAATTTAGTCTGGAAGCGAGTAAAAGCACAACCGATTCGCAAATCTAATTCTTGTCGAGCATCAACACTCAACGCTTCGTTTTTGTTTGGTTTACCCAAATTGTAGAGAGCAGCTTTGACATCTTTTTCAGTAATAGATGAAAAACGAGCACGCCAAACAACCTGCACATAAAATATCCATTACTCGAAATCCGAGAATTATCCGTTTCATTAAGCAATGCATTAGAGAATATCATCATTTTCTTACATCATCGTGAAAAACTGGCCGCTTGAGAGATTTTTTGACGGCTTCAATGACCTCGAAACAAATATTCTCGCCTTCTTTATCGCAATCAAGCCATAATACCAGGTAATCACAACCGCGTGCTTCTTGAGCCAAAAAAGAGGTGATGCGTAATTTCGGCGTAGCTTCTTTTCTCTCCGTTGGACATGAGAATAATTCCAACTATTTCAACATGACATTTTTTAATCGATGCAAGGCATGAAATAAAGATAGAGATTAGTTTACTCACAGGATCAACACGATCCCAGTTGTTGAATTTTGGATGGAAATCAATAGTCAATACGTGACCGCAAACTGAAGTCATACGGAATAGAACACATTGGTTAAACAATACTCCTTTCCACTCGTGTATGGTGCACGCCCCATTGGAACCTGGATTTGCAAAAATATAACATCAGGGAGAATATGATTAGTATAGATGTGGCCCATATGAAAAAAATAGGCATTGTACAAACTAAATAAATTTATGGAGGCGGAAAAGCCCTTTACATGGAAACTTTGGATCTACTTTTGATATACTTAGAAGTAGTTTACCTCTTCTAGAAGTGCTTTGGCCGTTACTTAGGATATTGGCGAGAGAAGCAGCCAATGATGGTTTCTCCGCTACCATAAAAACAACTTTCATTTTAATTTATATTAGAGAACGAATTGATTGAAATACGACAAATCGTTTATTATCATTATAACTAAACTTGTAGGCCGAAATTAAATTATTCAATAGTCATCGAATAAAATTATACTTGCAAATTTTGGAAGTAAACTTTTTCAAAAAGATATCAAAGCTAATATAAATTATCCTTTTCCATGTACTTATACGGTACCTGGAAAGTAGAATTCAATAGACGAACGAAGAACGATTGGTCGATTGGTTAAAAATTACGCATAGCGGTTGAGAGATTACTCTAGGTCTAGGTGAAAGGAAAAATAATTTTCACAATAATTAAAAAGAAATTAGAACAAAATTTCAGCAAATTAAAAAAAAATTATTTATTTCAGAAATTGACAAAATAACGCTTTTTTTGTTCTTATAAATGAAAATTTTAAAATATGTCTTCAAGTATTATTGGGGAAAAGAAAAATTTATATTTCCTGTAATAACGGTAATAGTAAAATCAATCCTTCTTTATCCAGTTCTGATGAACTCGATGAAATATTCGATCCTATGACGTCATTTCAACTTGAACCGCATTGTAAAATTTATTATGAATGATAAATGATAATTTTTCTTTTTCTCGGTTACCGAACATAAAATATTAACAATTTCTTCTAGAATTTTATTCCATTTATATTGTGAAATGAGGATAAACAGAACGCTGTCTAAAATTAGCCAACATTTGGCGGTGAATCGTGGGTAAGTTTTTGTTTTATTCACAATTTTCTCCCAGTAGATAAGCCAATTTAAACAAAAGTATGTGTTTTAAAAATATTTTCTTCTTTTTATCAGAATTGTCAGCAGTTCTTGGCAGTTCAGAAGCTTTTCTTCTGATTCGAAAGGTAACCGGCCTCCTATCACCAAGAATTACAATCAACCACCGCTGAATCAAAGCTTGCCTGATTTACCCAATGCTGTATATTCGAAGGCGAAGCTTGAATCAAATCTCACATTTGTTACTAAATTACATAATGGCATTCGCGTTGCCACAGAAGATCATTTCGGACAGTTTTGCACTGTTGGAGGTACTTTAAAGTTCCCGCAATTCTTTTCTACAGTTAAATCTCCACCTATTATACATTTCTTTTCGGTTTATAGTTATGATTGACTGTGGATCACGATACGAAGTCGCGTATCCCAGCGGTGTATCTCATTTCCTGGAAAAATTAGCTTTTAATGTAAGACAAACCAATTCCTTTAATCGACTTTAACGTTGAACTATTGTTGATGTTTTCTTCAATTTCGCAGTCTACTGTTAATTTTGAAAGTAAAACAGCTATTTTAAACGAACTTGAAAAATATGGCGGTATTTGTGATTGCCGTTCATCTAGGTTTGTATATGAGTCATTATTTACCATATTTTGTTGTGATTGACAAAGAATGGAATATTTATTACCTGTGTGTTTTTTAGAGATACGTTTATGTATGCTGCTTCTGCACTGAGAGATGGGTTAGATCCGGTGATGAGAGTAATAGCTGATGCAGTTCTACGACCTAAGATAACATTAGAGGAAGTATGACTGTGAGACATAATTTTAATTTTTTATTTCCAAGCGTTGAAATAAATAAATAATTTTTATTTCAGTTAAGTGAAGCTCAACAAACCATTCAATATGAATTAGAAGACTTGAAAAGTAAACCAGATCAAGATCTTATATTGACGGATATGATACATGCGGTTAGTATTAATTTTATTTTTAGGTCTTCAGTCTTGATGATTTTTGATAATCGAAATTTCGTTTCAGGCTGCATACCGCGATAATACTCTCGGATTACCAAAATTATGCCCAGAGAAAAATGTGCTAATTATTGACCGAGAAGTTTTATTCACATTTATGAAAAACTACTTCGATCCTTCGAGAATAGTAGTTACTGGAGTAGGAGTGAATCATGATGATTTAGTTAATGCTGTGAAAAAGTAAAATATTTCTTGGTTTTTACGTATTTTTTTAAAATTTATCATAATAGATATTAATTTGCATTACTTTCATTGGTAGGTATTTTATAGACTCTAGGCCTATTTGGGAAACTGATGACTCCATTCCCATAAATAAAGAAAGGAGATTTCAACCGGACAGATCAGTTGCTCAGTATACCGGTGGTCTTATTCAGGTATAAAATAATCCAGCCGATTTATGAATGCGTTTATATTCAAATTAATGTAAGTTTATCATCAGGAAAAATGTGAAATGCCTTCTTTCGCCGGTCCTTCCGGATTACCAGAATTAGCTCACGTTATCATAGGTGTAGAAGGCACGTCTTTCTTAGATGACGATTTTATTCCTTTATGCGTCCTCAATATGATGATGGGCGGGGGCGGTTCCTTTAGCGCCGGAGGTCCAGGAAAAGGAATGTTTACCAGATTATACCTCAATGTATTAAATAAGTGAGTAACATTTTGTTCAGAGAATGATATATGAAATGGAATCACCGAATAATTTTTTTTTTAGACACCATTGGATATTCAGCGCTACTGCGTATAATCATTCGTACGTAGATTCAGGATTATTCTGTATTCATGTTAGTGCTACTCCAGAACATGTTGGTAAAATGACCGAAGTAATTGTTAAAGAAATGGTCAACATGTGCGGTTTTGTTCATCCTGAAGAATTACTCGTTAGTAAAATTTTTATAATAGAAGATCACAATTTCATCAGAAAATTACGGTTGTTTTTCGTATTATAGAGAGCAAAGAAACAACTACAATCTCTGTTATTAATGAATTTGGAAGCCAAACCTGTAATGTTTGAAGATATAGCTAGACAAGTCCTTGCTCATGGATTCCGTAAGAAACCCGGTGCCTATATTAATTTAATAAGTGAGTACATTTTTTTAAAATACAGCTACTTATGTATTCCTCACCAATTGCTTAAAATCAAACGACTTCACGATGAACTGTGATTTTTTTCAATTGATAAAGGTAAAGTAACAGTAGAGGATGTTCAGCGTGTAGCCAGAAGGATATTATTATCTAGTCCACCGGCAGTAGCAGCTCGTGGTAATATCGCCAAGTTACCTCGTTATGAAGATATTCAAGCTGGACTATTACCCCAACAAAGAATACCATTGTTCCAATAAAGATATCTAAAGAATTGCTTGAAAGTATTAGAAGACTGTTTGAAGTGCCCAGCATGAAGTGTCGAGTTCGCTTGTTTGTTGAATTGTTATTTCATACGTAAATTCAAGTTGGTAATTTTTCTTGCCTTCGGAGTGGCTGAAAGTGATTGAGTGTTCGCGTTTCAGTGTATAAGAAATGTTGTTAGTTTTGTACTGTTATTTTGTAAGTTATCGTTGATGTTTTTTTCGGCCGGGCGGGGTTGTAAAATTTTAATGAAAAAGTAAATGCTAGATGTTTACAAATAGATTAAGTATCTGTTTAAAAACTAAACGTATGTAATTTATACGAAACTATCTAAGTCGTTAATCTTTGTAAAATAATTATACATTTAATGTCGAATCCGCAATTTTACGAGTAAATTAACTATAAAATATATTGTGTTATTTATCATTTGTACATTTTTACTAAATATCAAGAATTCTTGGTATGCAATATTGTTGAAATTCTTGATGATGAATTGAGAAAGGCTTGAGCCTGAAACAGAAATATTAAAATTGAGAAATAAATGCGACAATGCATAATGTATGTACATCAATCAATTTTTTGTTTATACGAATACCTGGGAGAATTAGGGTGTGAAATGACACCTGGAGTTCCATTATCAACACTATCAGAAATATAACGGTCGAAAGGAATACTTTCCAAAATTCCTCAACCTTTGGCACAAAAATTCACAGAAAAGTAGTACGTTAATTAAACATTTTATGACCCTAAAAGCATTAAGTCGTTTACCATTTATATTGGAAAATTTTTCAAAATAATTCCCAAACAAAGAAGTTTTATTAGAGCATCTGGAACTAACAATAGAACTCATAATGTAAACGATACCAACATTGTTATATCTCGTCAAGTAATTTGTAAAAAGCTTCTTGACAGGTGGAAACAATTAGGGCATCTGATACGAACAATTTTTTCGATTATGAATCATATAATTCAGTACATGATATATTTTTTGAATCCTTGGAAAGATGATGATTACTTGTTATAGGTAAATTTTGAGTTAGTGATAAATACATATCACCGGTGCCCGGAAGAGTATCGATGATCATATAGTCTATGGGATTCCAGTTGACTTGTCTGATGAAGTTATGCAGAGTACTCATAACCGTTAAATGTTTTTTTCGACAGAAAAATTTTCCGAAAATTAAACTCGCATGAGATTATCTGAAATTATAATAGCGGTCGTGAGTTGTGATCAGTTTCTTTATTGTAGGTATATTGTAAACAATATTAGAATTTTCTATCATGATTTTGTCGTAATGGCATTGAGTTATTTACGATCTTTAGGATCTTGTTTATTTGAAGAGAAGATAAGTTAATTAAAGTAGGTAACGTTTTGTAAAACATTTTAATTACAGTAAGATGTTGATATTCATTTTTTAGTACTATTCAATATCAATATTTCGAGCATTTTAACCAATTACTTGACTCATATTTTATTTCCACGAATCAACGTAATTCGGTATCAATATTTTTACTGTTTTTCAATCATTTTACTAATCCATACTTTTATCAATAAAATTCAACATCAATATTTCGAGCATTTTAAAAGCAATTATTACTGAATCATATTTTATTGCTATAAATCAGTGCAATTCATTGACAATATTTCAATAATTTTTTTCACATTTTTTATGACTATGAATTCATTCAATCTAATGATTCAACTATAAGAAATTAAAAATGCGTAATTCTTCACCCACCACGAGTACATTTTCATCAAATTTTGAATTAAAA
This sequence comes from Phenacoccus solenopsis, assembly GCA_009761765.1. Taxonomy (NCBI): domain Eukaryota; kingdom Metazoa; phylum Arthropoda; class Insecta; order Hemiptera; family Pseudococcidae; genus Phenacoccus; species Phenacoccus solenopsis. The sequence continues at coordinate 33,268,363 of CM019756.1, read as the reverse complement.
AATCACTGTTTTAATTTTCAATGCATTCATACAATTTATACCAATGAAAGAATCTTTGTAAATGTCCATTTACATAATATTTTTAATACGAGAGTAAAAATTCATCATGCAAAGCAGCAGAGATGTCATCTCCGCGAAAAAACAGGTTATATCATTACCCGCTGTCCACCAAAGAAATATAAGTAGTTACATAACGTTTATCTGCGTATGCTGACATGGCGGAATGAACAGCTGCGCGAATATTAATAACTGATAAAGCATATTTCATTAATAATTTCGCAAATTCAAGTAGAAATTATCATCGAGACATGAATGTTGACGTTGTCGAAAGAAACGAAAAACGAGGTTTAGTAAAAGTAATTGAAAAACAGAGAAAATGTTGAACTGCGTTGATTCATAGAAACGAATATGATTGGTTAAAATGCTCGAAATATTAATAATTATTGAATAGTGTTGAAAAATGAATATCAACATCGTTGAAATTCTTCATTTTTTCTGGATAATAAACAGATGAAGCTATTCATCGGTTATTGAACGGATAAAAACAAAATGAATACGATTAGGACACCAAAATTGTATTTATCGGTTGTTGAAGAGATAAAAATAAGGTAATTTCGGTTAAAGAAACAAAAAAATAAAATGTGAGTCAGATCAGGTATTACATACACTACTCATTCATTTCTACAACTTGACAAAAAAAATCCGGATGAATAATCAAACTACCTTTAATAAAATCAGCTCGTATATAGTTCGTAGCAAATGCATAGACGCTACATACCCAAACCAGCTAATTACAAAACAATGCGTACAATAAAAAAAGAATACGACGCAGCATTACAAAAAAGCATTTTCGTTAAATAGGCTAACTATAAAAATAAAAATATGTAATATAACGATACGTAATTAAAAACATACATCATTTGGAGCGACGAAAAAATACATAAATAACTATCGTGATTATCAGCGAAAAAAAATTTCAGTACATAAATGCTACAACAACTACAAAATAATAAAATAATAATACTAATCAATCCAACATAGCATCAAGTCAATACTAGGGTACTGTCATAACACACAAATCACGAGTTATTTCACAATACTCGCAAACTTATACTCTTCGATGAATTATCTGGTCTTTTAAAATGCCAATTTTTTTGAGATATCTTATATTTCGTACATAATTAAATAATAATATCTTACAATTCGTTGCAAATTAACACACATAAATGCTGCCTGTTTCGTACTATCGTATAATGTATATTACAAAAATTACATTTAGCATTAATATTCGTGTTGACTGTTGTATGTAGGAATGTACAATATATAAAAAAAAAAAAAATGGAAAAAAAGAGGGGTAATAAAGTAATATGAGTATTACAATAAGTTCTGTCGAATAGTCGTGTACATCCTTAACGTCAATATATTTCAATATCCCAACGAGTATATGACTAGCACTAGAATAAATTTTGCTATATCGAAAGTTCGACAATGAATCCGTTGATATGCGGTTTTAACGTCAAACGTTCTTCCTTCTTCCTACTACATAAAATTCAACAGAAAAATACAAAATAACAATCGTAAAATTAAACGCATAAAATGGTAACGCACACTTTCAAACGCTCGCAAGTAAAGTTACGTACTCGAATAAAATTACAAGTTTTAAGATTTAACGTAAAAAAAAAGAGAAGAAAAAAAGAAACAAGACATACTTAAATAACAGACAAAAAAAAAGTAGAATACGGAAAACAAATAAAAACCAAATTTGATTGTAAAATGCACAATAAAAACGCCTAATTATCACAATGATATGAAACACAAAGAATAAACACTATTCATCCAATTCAAATATTTATTAAAGTTTCGTCTTCAGTCACTTCGTGGATTTCGGTTCGACACACGGGACATCGAGTTAACTGTTTCGAACACTTCAAACAAAATCCACTGTTCCAAAAAAAAAAAATTACAATTACAATCATTTTAACACGATCTACTTCGAACAGAGTAGTTTTACTTTACCTATGTCTGCACGGTAGTAACTTAAAAGTGGCTTTATTATCGAAACACAGCGTACACGAATCTTCTAATATACTCATATTTTGTATTTGTTTGAATTGCACGTGCCTGCATGCGTAAAATAAATTTATTAATTTTCACAACAAATATCACAAATGAAAAATCACTCCTACCGCTTACCTAGGTAAAACTAATCTTTCATTATCGGTCAGACAACCGTGATCATTAAACGTAGAGAACTTAACATCCATTGGTGGATACTTGAACGGCTTATGACCGAAATTAAATCTACAATGTTGAAAGGTCATGAAACTCGCAGCGGCGAAAAATCCGCACCTAAAACAGAACCACCATTATAATCTATCCTTCAATTTCCTCGCTTGAATAATCCGTCACCTCACCTGGCGGTAGAAAATAATTGGCTATTCTTAGTAACTAAATGGCCATTGAGGTAGAATGAGACATATTCTTCAGGTACATTAATCAGACACCCTACAACATCACCGGGTTGCCACGGCGGTCTCGTATCGATGGCTTCGTTTATCGCTGTATACCACAGTTGCTGCCTACAGCCGTCGTATGATATAGAATGTTCGTCATCTCCGATACCATATCCCTCCTTTAAAACGTAATTTATTAATACAATCTTTGAATTTTCCATCGTATTGATAACCCTTGATCGTTACCAAATACTCACGTGATTTTTAAATATCGAATTCATCGTAGCCCAACCGATTTGCATGACACCGCTGCTTAATACCGTCGCTTCGTAATACCAAACTCCGTGATTTATTTGGAATGTACATCGAACGCTTTCGAACAGATATGCGTCGCATCTCGCCTTCGCATCGAAAATTACGTATGAAATAAAATTTCCACAAGTTTGACCTTTTTTTATTTTATTTATTAAAAATTACCTCAATTCCGTCCGGAGAAAGTTTCAAATATTCACTGGTATCTCTTGTATTGAGCATGGCGTTTAATTTACTAGTATCTGCCGTTAGATACGAGAATTTTCTTCCTTTTACGGGAACTGGATTAAAAACCAAAGGAAATTTGAAAATTTAATTCCTATCTATTGACGTTTACTTATATAATACCTCGACGGCTAACCCAGCGAATAACTCATAAAGAGCGGTGAAGCCATCACGAGGAATTTGTAATGCATCAAACTGATGAATGGAAGGGTGCAAATTTCGTTTTCTTATACAATCCTTTTCGATCAATTATTGAGTGTAATTTTAAACGAAAGATTTTTATAGGAGGTTTCATGGAAAGAGATTGTCACTAATCATATTCATGTGAGGTTTTCAATGATATTTTTTTAATTCATTTTTTTACGGATTTTTAAAGACTAAAAAAATAAAAGGGACAGAAAAAACATGGTTTCTCGATTACGTATCGAAATTTTGGAATTATAAAATTTTAAACAACCAAGGAAATTTAGATAAAAATCTCGAGATGCCCTAACTTGAAATTCGATGATAAAAATAGTAATGATAATAATAATAATAATAATAATAATAAACCTTAAAGATTCAAAAATTTGATTTATCAATTTCTTCTTTTAATTTTATAATAAATTAATTTATTATAATGACTAAATCCCAGGACGAATATCTGTATATTTCTTTCACTTATTTAAATAGTGAATACAGGAATTTTTTCAATAAATAAATTTCAATATAAATATAATAGTTAATGTAATATTTAATTATTACTACTTTCTCACAGATTTTATGAATAAACAATTTTTTTTTAATTTCAATTTACATAAAAAACACAAAATTCACAAAAACATAATGTTTCGTTGCATTTTAAAAATTTGATCGTTCATAAAATTTGTGAGGAATGTGCGAGATTAAGCAAAAAATGTATTAGTTTATAGTAAAATTTTTGAATTAAAAAGAAAAATTGAAAAATCCTGAAAACACGTGAAAGAATAAAAAATTTTAGTTGCGTAAATTTCGCCAGTAATTTATAAACATTTTTTCTTCATTTTTTATTTTATTATTAATGATCTTTCATTAAAATGCAATTATGAATTCTATTTTTTTGTGCTTCATAACATGAACAGGAATTTAGTAATTATTACTCATCAATCACCATCAATAAGAGTTTTTCCAACAAAAAGTTAAAACTAAATTTTAACAAAAATGTTTTATTAAAATATCTCAGTACTCAAATAATTTAAAATGAATGGGTAACGAATTGAAAAAAATCGTAAGCAGCCATGCCACATTACTGGAGCTGAGTTTTTAATCAAGGCTTCTCCAGGTTTGCGAATAATTGTAACCTTTTCGTGTCTACAAGCCACACATAGTACCAAGTGAAACACCTACCCTATGTTAAATTTAGAATACGTAGTATTTTGCCTTCAGTAATCATACGAGCTTATATTTTTCAAATTTTAACATTTTCAGGCTCCTCAAGTTATCCTTAGATTTTGATAGTCCGCCATTTCGGGTCCATTTTGACCCAAATTCAAGAAGTTATATTCTGGTTATCAACTTACCCTATATACGAACTTTGATTTGGTAAAGACATATGAAAGTTTCGCAAAATTTCCTGTAGCAATTTCCCCTCAAAAAGCTATTTTTCGTTTCAATTTCCCTCCAAATTCACTTAATAAAATAAAATCAAAATACGTTAGTCACTTAGGCTCACTTCATCACGTGACACCGTTATAAACAATTTTCAACCTTTCATGTACCCCTCACTACCCTTCTCCCCTCCAATATCATGTGTGAATGTGAGTTCGGTATATAGCATACTTCTTATGCCCAATAATGGTATGAGTTCATATTAATTACATTTCCACTACTTTGAGGTTCCTCAAGCTCTTCTCAAATTTTGAAAATTCGCCATTTTGTATCCATTTTGACTCAAATTCAAGAGCTCATATTCTGGTCACCAACCAACCCCACACATAAGGTTTGACTTTTCTAGATTGATTTGGTGAGGAGATATAGAAAATTCAAGAATTCTCATAACTCAATACTTCCTCAAAAAGCTGTTGTTTACTCTAACTCCCCTCAAAATGAACTCAGGAAGCTGAAATTTGGATATGTTTGTGTCCGTGACTCACTCTTTCATATGAGATCAAGAACGAAAAATTTGAGCTATTAGTCCCTTCTCAAGGCCTCCTCAAAATTTGAGTGATCCGCCATTTTGAGTTGTATCGAAAAAACAAAAAAGTATTTTTGTTGCATTCCTAAGAAGAGTCTCTCACCAAGTTTCGAGCGAATTTCATGAATACGTGCCGGCACTTAGCGTAGAGGTAAAAATACATATATGACTGTATATATACCAAAAACTGGGACATCTGCAGAATGATTACAAATGGTCTGGAATACAAAGATTTGAAGCCTCCCGTCCCTCACCCCCATTCCCTAATCAGATAGGCTATAATAGTTGTAGTTTTCAAATTGAAAATTCAATAATAAAAAAGTAAATAAACAAATTAATCTGTTCAGTAGTTTTGAAAATATATAGGAAATAATGAAAACAAACAAAAGAGCCTCAATTTTCATACTATTAACAGATCGTGTCATCCTATAAGTGCATTCAAACCAAGTAATAGGTTGGTGCAAATTTTTCAATTTTCAACGCAGTTTTTCTCCTAAATATGAATAAATTTAAAGTTGAAATTTAATTTTAATTTTAAAAATTTTCAAATTTTCTTCACTCAAAAAATCAACATATAAGTAGAAAAAAGAACAACTGTTTGTACATCGATTTTCAAATAAAAAAGTTGAGAATTAAATCTTAAAAATACTTGCAAAAATTTTACATGAATATAAAATAATGACAGCCTCTTTCCAACAATCTAAAAAAAATCCTTTGCTCAACATTGCGTTCAAAATTTGAGTTACAAATCAAACGTTTCTCCCAGAGTAATATTGGTTAAGCTTTCCTGCGTAATACCATCTGGGACTTAAATGTATTCTCGCGACGGCCAATTGGCCATGTTAGCTATCTAGATACCATTAGTAAACCTTTTACACACAAAAGAATCGATGATAAGTTTTAAAAACTTACATATGTTATCTAATAACCATCTAGCGCAGAATCCTACTTGAGCTTCAACGTAGTTTTCTGATTTAACTAAATTTTCTAAAGTTAATAATGGATTTTTTGCTTCATTATCCAAAAAATTTTTAATCACTATTTTATTTTCAGCTAACAAAAAAAAAAAAAAAAAATTAGTAAAAAATAAAACAAATATTGTATTGAAAGAAAAAAGCGATAGTTGATGATTTCACTTCATAAATAAGGTTACGGTTCTTTCATGCGCAGTTTTTGAAATTACTATCAAACGAAGAACTATTCGCTATAAGGATAAAAGATTTTTATTCTTCCCTGTGGTTAGTTAATGAATCGTAATAATATCTAAACGTTCGGATTAAATTCAAACGTCCTCGAAAACCATAATCTATTTACACCACTGCGTATCTTTCAAATCAAACCGTACGAGATCTGATATACGGTGCGCATCATTACATATCGTCAAAACAGGCGTAAGTTATATATCAGGCATTAAACAAATAAGAAAACATTTTCGCGATTAATACAATAATATTTTACTCGTATTTATCGAACAAATCATATGATTTCCTCGTGTTTATGTAGAAATCATTGTAACGAGAAAATTGAATATCGGTGAAAATCTTCGCTGATAATTACTTTAAGGCAACTCATAGTTCCATCGATGATTAAGATAATGTTAATAGTAGATTGGTAAAGAGCGCGGGTCTTTGTAGATTATTCGCTCAATTATCATATCAATAAACGCGTTCGGAATTATCTGTATACTCGTTCACAAAGCTATCGCTTTTTTCTATTTAAAATACGAAAGTATAAAGTGCATCGGGCATACTTACTTATTTGTGCAAATTTTTCTAAAGCTATTAAAGAAAATAATGTTATTAGTGGATCTACTTTTTTGTGGTCCTGTAACAAAATTATAAAAAAATTTCGAATTAAAAAAATTCTCACCACAAATACTTCTAGTACATGAAGATAACAGAAGCGATGGTATTCTCACTTATCGAGACATAAAATCGTAAACGTGGTTTATTCCGCATAACAAGGAAATTCAAATACTCTTTCGTTGACGAATTGTCACGCTTTATCAAATATCAACAAACCATTTCACGTGTTATTTGCTCGACATTCTTTCTTATTATAATTTTATTTTTTTTTATTAATGATCCATTCACTTTTACGATACGATATCGTGGGTTGAATAGATTTTTACGACTAGATTATAACGCCCTTGACTCGACTAATCGGTATAAAAGTATATTCCGAATTAACCATCAAAGCGAAAAAATCCGAATATTTGTCGAGAAATGTTTACGTTGCGCCGAAATTAAAACTTCATGAACTTCCTCACTGATATGTCAATAAACTCGACATTACGATATTACTATCTATTGTTGATTTAAAACTTGCAATTTTCTAGTGGCATCACTTAGTCGATAAGAAGAGGATGTCGATAAAGTTCAACAATATTTTTCAATTTGTGCTCTCTAACACATGAAACGAATAGGTAATAAGGAAAATATGAATACCAAGTTTGTAATTAAATACTCCAATGTTCCGGGTGTGAGCATTGCCACGCTACTAGGCCCTGGTAATTTTTCCGCCAATACTCCCAATATTACGCATATATTTCGATGATAATGGACAGCTTTTCGTATTCTGTATGGCGTATGTTTGGATAAATTCAACATCTTGGTTAATCGCAGAACCGTATCCTGTGTAAATGAAATAGCCGCTTGAAATAACCGCAATGAATGTTATAAAAACAACCATGTTTTCTTTAACTCTAACATTGAAAATTTCAACGTACTATAATGAATCATGATTATTATATAATCGCGTAGTTTATAAACTGAAGTACAGCGGAGATACAAACGTAGGCAATACCCTGATCTTGGGCAATATAAATCGATACATTGGTGGTTAAATTTTGCAAGTATAGAGAAATAATTTACTTTATTCGGTAATGGACAGTCATCTAGTACAACTGTAATAACAGCTGGACCCAGTGGATCATCGACTGGAACAACGTTTATCATTGAAATGATGATTTGTAACCATCCTTCTTCTTGATCACCGATAACGTGCAGTTTTTGTAACGCATCAGGAGGTTCTTGATCGAAACTAGAAAACAAATCGGTTAAAAATTTCGACCTGTTGTATGGTAATAAAAAAGCAACAGAAAGGTACCCAGAAAGGCCTAATTTTCCGATAATATTGAGAGTCTGCAGGATAAGATTATCTACGGATTTTGGTGCATACGATTTCTTCTTGGTGCTGGAATTACTGCGATCTCTGCTTAATGGCGAATTACTCACACCTAAGATACTATTACTTCGACTCGAACTTGGAGCGTCATAAGCAGATAAGTTTGATCTGTCTTCGTCTTGAGGTAAACAGCACTTGCACTGACATGCACCCATCACGGTTCTACGTTATGGAAGAATACGCGAATGTGTTGATTCGAATTAGAAGAATTAGGAATGCATAGACTTATTCTCAAGTAACCACATTTACATAACTTCACTGTGATAACTTTTCAAATTGAATAAAATAAAAACAAAAAACAAGTTATCGTAGTACTCGTAGTTGCATGGAAGAAAGAGGAGTGAAGATGGAAAAAAAATACGAAATGAAATTTTCCGACCTTATCATTGGTTGTCCAAAATTCGACGTCATCGATGGTATATTTTTTTGCGGTACCAGATATCAGATTACGTAATTGATTACATTGAATTTTTAGTGCGTAAATTTTTTATTTTTATTGAGTAAAGCTTTATGATTTTGTAAAAATTCAATAAATAATTAATTTATACAATATTTCTATGAGTTAACAAATTCTAAAATAAATGAAAATGCCAACATTTTTATTTTTTTGAAAAAATTTGAAAAATCAAAAAAAGAAAAACTATTCAGTTATACAACAAAACAAATTTAAAATTACCAATACCGCATTTTTTATTGTGAATTGAAGACAGTATTATGAGTTAAAGCATTTTTCCAATGTAAATGTATTGATAAAAAAAAGATACATTAATTTAAAGAAATTTTTAATTGACTATTTACATTCATCTATTTACCCAGTGAGCTTTTTAAAAATAAAACGTATTTCACGAAACATTTAAAAATTTCTCGACATCATGGTAACATTGTATATTAGCAATGCGAAAAAAAATAATGAGATAATAAGTTTCTTTTCATCTGATTCATCGACTCCGTAGTTCAAAATCTAGAAAAAGTATCATTTTGGTTGTTAACAATAATTTGTTTTTCATTTATTGATAGGGCTTAGATTAAGTAGAAAATTAGTTTGTATATTGGTAGCACATTAGAGCTCAAATTATACAAAATTTTGGTTCTATTACCCTCCATTATCATTAAATCGTAAATAAATGAAAATTACAGTTATCAAATAAGCCTAAAGATGATACGACTTTTCACACTGAAGCAACAAAAAAAAGACGGAGAAGCTGCTCCAAAAAATACTGAAAAAAGATCTTCAGCGGCCCAGCTTAGGATATCTAAAGGTAAAGTATTTCTCAAGGTAAATATATCGTTGATACAAACTTATTAATATCCAAGTTTGGTTCTTATTTCGAACGGGTACAACTTACGGATGACCTAATCAGTATTTATTTCGTTTCAGATGTTAATGAATTGAATTTACCAAAAACTTGTACAACCATATTTCCAGATCCAGATGATTTGTTGAATTTTAAACTCACTATTGCTCCTGATGAAGTAAGTGTTTCCTTATTGTGTGATAAATGTGTGGAACATGAATTATATGTTTTTTTAAATATAGGGTTTCTATAGAGGTGGCCAGTTCACCTTTAGTTTCAAAGTTGGTCCAAATTATCCCCATGAACCTCCGAAAGTGAAATGTGAGACGAAAGTATACCACCCAAATATAGATTTGGAAGGAAACGTATGCTTAAATATTTTACGAGAAGATTGGAAACCAGTTTTAACCATTAATTCTGTTATTTATGGATTACAATACTTATTTTTGGTAAGTTAACGATGAATAAAAAACATGAAACTAAGTTGGGAAAATGGTAATTACTTACAAATGCTTTCTTCAGGAGCCAAACCCGGAAGACCCATTGAATAAAGAAGCTGCCGAAGTTTTACAATCAAATCGACGACTTTTTGAACAAAACGTCCAAAAGGCAATGAGAGGTGATTGCGTAGGCCGAGTGCCTTTTGAGGAATGTCTCGTGAAGCGGTATTCGTAAAGGAACTTTCATGTTTTCAACTCAAGTGCACTAATAATTGGCGTTTTTCATAATGAGGAATAAACACCTCTGTTCTTTATCTAGTACCTGTATATAAATTTTAAAAATTTCATTTTCGCGTATATTTTGTATTAAAATTATTCTCTGAACTAGCGTAGGTGCATTTTTTCAATTTAATGTCAACTTGAATATATATGTTCCTTAAATCGTATTCATTTCTACAATATCCAATAAGAACAAAAAAATTATCACCGAATGTAAAATTTTTATTCAATTAGAAGTGTTATACGTATAATTTCTTTTATGAGATGGACCTAAAGTAAGCCTACGATATTGAGAATGTACGTGATAGGAGGCTCCAACATCTCATTTATATTTTTCGGATAAACTTTTTTAATGATGGAAAATAATTCTTGTTCGTTGATCCACACTGGTATATAATGGGTTTTCATCCTTCGAATCAAATGTACTGAAAGTTCGTACACCGAGAATTTACGTGTTTTACCGAATTCAACGAAGTGCAACGCAATCACTGGCAAGTGTTTCTACAATAAAAATTAATTTAGAAACAAATTTCGAAAAATTGCAACAAATAAAATAAAATTATTACTTCCAACAAATAAACGTTATCGGTAACTTTCATAGCCTTTAAATAACAGCGAAGCCCTTCTGGGATATTTCGTTCAACGATTATCAAATAAGAACCTTTCTGGCAAAGTAAATCCGCTTTCTCGTCGTTGGTAAATTTTTCGTAGTTTTCATCCAGTAATTTAATCACGTCGAACTCTTCTTTCAATTTCAACTTATATCGAATGAAATCCAAGAGAGCACCATAGATGTTATCTTGAAGCGCTTTCTCCAGGTAATTAACAGCTTCGCGGAACATGCCAGATAGTCCATAGGCAGTACCAAGATGATGGTTTATGGTTGCCTCACGAGGACGTATTTTATGCGCGCTTTCCAAACAGCGTATGGCTTCTAAGCGATTTTTGTACGGTTTAGGTAATTTCAAATAAACGAAACCACATCGATATAGTACATGCCACGAATCGCATCCTAGTTCTTTTGCTGTCCTATGAAAAAATTGAAAATAAGAGGTTATGGCTCAATAGTGCAATGTTTGAAAACCAATGCTTACTTCAGTAGGTGTAAAACTGCCATATTCATTTTATAATAAACGTCTTTCAATTCAGGCGGAATTCTGGGATACTCGTAAAAAATGTGAACTACTGTTTCAGCATAGCTACGTGCCAGCAGCACCATGTATAAGGGCGATTTGGGATACATTTGTATAGCTTTTTCGGCGCAACGTAATTCTTCGTCGCTAGGAATATCATACCTACGAACATACTTCCTATATCTTTGAAGCCCTTTACCATGTAAATGCCACCATTCCGCTTGGTCCGGGTCTAGGCTTAGAGCCTCTCTAGTCATTTCCACTGACAAGGCATTTGGACCGAATTCGTGCATTAGGGCTGCTCTTACTGCGAGAATAGCTGCTTTATTTTTATCATCGATGCTTTCTATGGGTGGAATTTTATTAAGCACCTGAAATAGATATGCAAATTTTAAAATACATGTTATTTGCGAAAAATATTCTGAAATTAAATATGTACGTATCAAATGTTTTTACAGTATTTAGCTCATTTTCTTTTTTCATGTACGATAATACGAAAGCCAAGCAACTCCAAACAATATGCTTGAAAGCGATTTTATACGATGACATGCGTTCATCAGATATTAAACATCCATATACGTATTCATAGGTGATCAATATATTCCATCCTTCTTCAATAGTGCGTTTGGCGGTTGCCAAGTAAATGCATAAAATGTAGAACACGAAACTATATAAAATATAGGAATACATAAAGTTATAATATACTGAAAGTATTACAAAAAAAAAAAAATTGAAAAATGATACGATCTACTTACTGTTGGAAATAATAAGTTGATTCGTTGTCATTTAAATTAGCAAGTAATTTAAAGAACAAACATCGTTTCGAGTCCCATTGTTCTAAATTCCAATTGAAAGGGCATTCCAGTGAGTGCAATCTGTTGTCCATTTTTTATCTGAAATCATAAGTCCCGGCTCTCACTGTTTAATCTCAGAAAATAAAATTTTTATATGTTACATTCCCTGTTCACTAAAATTACGAATACCTACGTTTCTATTAAAATGATCAACTGGTTACATTACAAAAAAAAAAAAAAAAAAAACTGTAAATTTTGATATAAAAATTTATCGGTGAGGAAGGAAGACAGAAAAGAACTAAACAAATAACTGAAACAATTTGGAAATTTATGGGGACAGGGTAGCTTATCATCGCGCTAGCCAATTAATAATAACTATACGTACAATGACTATTTTTTTTCTTAGTTGAAATGTGAACGCATTTCACGAATAAAATGATATAAATTCTTGCGAGAGACGTAGTACTTGACGCAGTTTATAGGAATGCAGTTTAGTAGGTATGTAAAATTTAATTAAGTGTATAAAATTTATTTTAAAAACCTAATTCTGTCTTCATTTTTATGTGCACCTACCTATATGAAAATGCATCCATAGTTACATCCTACAAGATGTTATTATGCAGCTATGATGATGTAGCAATAAAATTGCGATTTGAAACTCAAACAAATCGTTAAAATTATTTGAACAGGAGTATTCATTTGAATATTTACTAAATGGCGCGCATAATTTGAATTCGGGCATAGAGTATGGCTATATAAACAATAAGGGCTTCTCTTGCAAGGTAATACAACCTCATTATTTTTTTAACTGTGAAAAAAATACATTGGATATACGTTGGATATACCTATACAGGTTATGAAGAAATTCGTTGTATTAATTTTGTTTTTATTCTTCAACTGTTTCTTCAGCTATTGCGAAGGACCAGGAGTAAACGATGAGGATACAATTCAAGGTACCTACGTTAAATGTTAATAATACTTTCTTTGGCCTCCCATTAGTTACTGAAAAATTTTTTATTAATTTTTTTTTGTTAAAAATATTTTTAGTGCCATTATGTGATAAGTGTATATCATGCATCTGTCTAGCAATTTCTAATTGCGATAAATCGTGGAAATGTGAAGGGGATGTATGTGGAAGGTTCCGTATAACAGAAGGCTACTGGACTGATGCTGGTCAACTGACAATACCAGGAGATGATTCAACGAGTGGTCAGTGCGATTTTTCTGATATATGTAGTTATTTTAACCAAACTAACATCTATAAAAATCATTAATACTCATGTTTCAGCTTATGAAAACTGTACTAATGACGAAGAGTGTGCGTTTAAAACAGTTCAAAGTTATTTAACAAAATATGCTCAGGTGAGAAATATGTAGCACAAATGGTACTGTATGAGAATTCAATTATAAGAATTGCGATTTTACTATTCTATTCAATTTTAGGATTGTGATGGAAATGGAAGAATAGACTGCGATGATTATGCTGCTATACACAAATACGGTGGCTTTGGGGGCTGTAAGGAAAATCCTCTATCGTCTTCTGGTTCGTACGGAAAAGCGATTCAGAAGTGCATGAAAAATTGAAAATAAAGAAAACTTAATCCAGAATAATTCAATTTGAATTATTAATTTGTAAACACGATTACTTTGTGCGGAATTGTATACAAATAAAAATGAATATCGCACAACATGATATGTTTTTTTTTTTTTAAATTTTAAACCAGAAAATGAGTAAAGTGCTTTCCAAGAAAGTACAGAAACAATGTTTCTAAAGCTAAAAAAGCATGAGGGAAAAAAATAGAATTAATTTTTATCAAACTGGCGGCATGTAATCAAAAATTAAAACTATGATCATACAGGAATAAAATATGAAGTAATAATAATAAAAAATATAATTATAATTAAAATTAAAAATCAATTGGTATTATCTTTTTGTGTATTTGAAAAGTAACGCCGCTCCGAAAATATTTCAGCCAATCACTATTTGACAATTAAATTACACGACACGTTGTTGACACGAACAACATCCGAAATCGAAACGTGTTATTGGTTGGCACTTTTTTCACCCATTAACTTCCCTTTGCCCTTCTTTCCATTCCCATGTAAATATCATTTTCATTTCGATGCAACAATCGAACATCGGAATCGTTGAAATTATTATTCAAAGGTGTTGTAAAAGATTGAAAAATTCATATTTACGTCACGACTAATGCAAATGAATACTTATGCGAACATTCATTGATCTCAAAAATTCCAAACTTTTCCTTATTCTCCTTCAATATCAAAAATAAGCTAATCGATCACTCGACAAATTTCGATTATGATAATCACTTCGTCTGGTAAATCGAGCCGTTTACTGTGTATCGGCAAATCGCTACGTTTCAGGTTATGTGTTTATAGATAGTGCGGATATTTTGTCGGTATAATCTGAGAATAAGTATTAAACCGTTAATTTTGCCAACGACATAAAATATTTGTGTGAAATATTCAGCAAATATTTTGAAAACTTTCAAAAATGGTTAACAGTCTGAAGGATAAAATAAAGAATGGAGAACTGTTTTTAAATGGGCAAGGATTAAAGGAAATACCTTTGAAAGAAATCGTAAGTAAATTGCCCTTTTTTATTGATTTTTCAACGAGTGTTCATGTTACTATCTTACATAACATTCGAAAGAATTTTATTCCATATTGTATTACATTTACTAACACAGACATATCAACCCACTTTACTATTTTATTCGATGCTGTGTCTCCTCAAAACTTTAATGATACCTTTGTTTCGTTACAGGCTGCACATAAACATATTACTGCTATAAATTTGTCGAACAACAAGATCGCCTCTGTCCCTGTAAGTATATCATCTCACATAGATACTCGATAATCGTAAAATATAACTCCAATGTGTTTCACACTATTTCAGAAAGGACTCGGCACTTTGACGCAAATAGTGAGGATAGACCTGAGTAAAAATCAAATTAAAGGATTACCCGATGCTATTGGCAATTTAACCAACTTAAAACATCTCAATTTGAGTAAAAATCAAATCACTACTTTACCAGCCACGTTGGGCAACTTAAAAAATCTTAAGCATTTAGATTTAAGCAATAATCCTTTGGCACAAAAGTTTTCCGAATTAGTAGGCCCGTGTCAAAACGAGAATCAGTGCCAACAAGCGGCCAAAAATGTCGTCAAAGCGTTCTCCTCGCAGTCAGATTCTGACAAGAAGAAAAAGCAAAAAGACTCAGGTAATTTGTTTTTCACTGTCTCCACATATCTTTTCGAGCTTCAAAATCACACTGTACTTCTCTCCCTTTCTAGAACAAGATTCGAAGAAGAAGAAAACCGACAAGAAAACTCAAAACGGCGGTATCACCAGTCAGTCTAATAAGAAGGATCGTAAACCGAAGAAAAGCAGCAAAGGATTCTTCTCTAAACGTAAGCATCGTCCGAAAATACATTTCATTGCATTAATAAAGTAATTATTCCTTTATCCGAACACATTGTTGAATCAAAAACAAAAATATGCTTGAATGTTTATCAAAGGTTATCACTATGGTGATTATTATATACTTGAACTTGAATATTGTTTTTACACCACCATTAGTTTTATCATATTTACTTAAATTGATTAATATGTTTTATTCTTGATTTACAGTTTATGACAAACTCGTCTTCATGTACAAACTCATGATCATCTTCGTACTGTTGACTTTCCTCGGTTTATATATTCTTTCATTTTACGATCCAGTGCGCTATAATTATATCAAAAGCCGAATGGCTGTGCAATTCCATCTAATTCTGACGACTTTCTTACGCGAAGAACAAGCCATCAAAGTCCAAGCGGTGGTTTATCAAGCGCAAATTAAGCTGAATAATACGGTCATCGCGACCGCTCAATTTGTAAGCGCCCAATCGCAACGTTTTTACACTTACGTGACCACCGATAAAACCATCCAAAGTTACGTGCTTCTGACGAAAACGAAATTCTATCAATTGTTGAATAAATTAGGTAGCTCCGGTGGAGGAGAACAAAAATCCTGAGATATGATCGCATTCGATTATAGGTTGATGGGTGAGATGTTGCGTTGCGCGGCCTAACTTCGATGCGTTTTCACGCGCCCTTCCTCCCTTTACAAAACTCATTTTTTTCTTTACTCTGTAACATGATTTATCGGTATTTTCTTTTTTCACTTCTATACGTATGTTGAATAATTTTTGTGATAATGATTGTTATTATTTATTGTAGAAAATTTCAAATAGAAAAGCTGATGTACATTTTAGCCGCTTATTTTTAATTTTTTTTCCCATTACTATGTAATAGAAAGGTTACTGAGTTCTTATTTTGCGTTCTTCTATTACGATGTAAAAATAATTATTCGTAACATCGTTTAAAATGAGTACCTAATTCCTTCTTTGTATGTTTTTTTTCTCTGGAATTTTATAATTTTTTTCTTAACATTTTCTTTTGTTACTTAGGCTTTTGGTACGCTGTATTTTTAAGATTTTATGTTAACGCCTAAAGTTTAAGTTATCTTTAATGTTTGAATTATTCGCAAAAGATATTGAAAAAATGTGAATTGTGATTCCGTGAAATATACTTATTCGCGATTTTTCACTATTTCGATTTCACGTGTAAAGGTTACATTCCGCAGCATTGAAGTGAAGTTTTAAATAGCACGAAAATCTTGTATCATCGTTTTTTTGTTGTCGGTTTCGTCGAATTTTATTATAATTAATCGAGTTAATTTTTTATTCATTATTGATTACGTAAGTACCAAGGGTTTCCTGTGTAAAATTATAATATACATGTAATAAACAATGAATTTGTATCGCTGCTGAAAATGTTTTCTGTATTTTACATTTAAATAATTTCAGTTTCTGTCTGTTGTAGTAGCATTCTTTTTTTTGTATAATTCAATTCATTTTTAAAATATAATCTGTTGCCGATATTCGAGTTGTTCTTAATTAGGGTTAAGATTTAAAAAGAATTAATTTGATGAGTGTAATGTTCGGCATTACGAGCAGGGGTATGTTAAGTCCATGTTCCATAGGTGAGCCGCCATAACCTCGAAAGGTAGCTCCTTTACTTGAAGTTTTTCTTTAGGAATGCGAAAATGCGAATGATTTTTTTTTCAGGATTTCCGTGTACTTGAATTTCTTTTTTTAACTAAAAATATTGTATGCTATAAACCTTCTACTAGAACATATTGAAGTTTCAACATTTTGAAATTAAAATTTGAATTATGGTGATTTTTTTGAAATTTTCTGATGATTCACAATTGAATGTCTAACTTAAACATGAGTCATGATGGAAGTAAAATTAAAACTAGTAAAAGTGTTTCCCGACCCATAAAGAAGGATCATGACGTAGAAACTCAAATATCAGTTGTAGCAATTAAAGATTAAAGATGACTCTTGTGAAATACCCAAATGTAGTTTAAATTCACTTTCTATATTTAGGTATTCAGTGATTTTTTCAACCAATTTTTAATGAATTCTCATGTTACTCCTTGAAACTAATGCACTATTGTAAAATATTGGATGAATCAAACTCGAATTGTACTTGAAATTAAAAAAAAATGAATAATTAAGCGTATCGTTGGTACCTGTACCTACTAAAAAATTTAAGTTCTGAAATACCAATTTTATGAATTTATTTCAATTACCTAATGGGGAAATATACAATTTTTTTTATTGCTCTCAGCATTCTGAGTACATATTCAGCAAATCAGCAAACAATTTCCAAACGAAACAATAATGTAAAATAATCAAAAATAGAAATACGTCCCTCAAATCTGCATCAGATTCGTAATGATGATATCGTTATAACTGTGGTTCACATTTGGAACTTCAACTTGTAATTGCGAACGAGCAAGCGTTGAAACTTCTACCAGGAAATTAGTCTGTAGTGATAGTAAACGTACTCCATGAAAGGAAAAAAAACTTCATAAACATATATTTCCTACTTTTAAAATTGAAGAGGCTATGACGCTTTGAAGTGAGTGAAATTATAATTTTTCGTTCAAAAAAGAAAAACAATTATCTCAGTTGAAAAGCCTTGAGAATTTGTAAAGTGGGACAGCGAAGGAAGAGTGGATCAGATAACTCTACCTTTCATTTCTTTAAAATACCTTCAACTCCTGAGGTGGCTTCTGAACAACCATGCAGCGAAATTTTTATTGCTGGGAAATAATGATAAAGTTTATTTAGTATTAATGCAGAATAATTCACTAAAAACTTTTTCATTCTTCATTCTGAGAAATATTCAATAAAAAAATATCATTTAAGCATATATAGCATCTCATAGGTTAGTCGTATGCTCGAGTAACACTCTAAAATTGTTTAGTTGCATATTTCCCAATAATTCAAAAAAGTATCTATTAGGTGTTAGCACATCTTCGATTTTTTTTAAATGTATCTGTATGCATACATTCATTTTAAATAAGTAAACATTTATTAAGAAATAAAATTGTAATTTTTCCTTATTCAGCCATTCAGGAATGTTTTACTTTTCTATGTGCGTTTTTTTCTTTTTTTTTTTCAAGAAGGGTAACTATAACCAATCATTTTTCAGAAAATGAAGTGCCTTAATTTTAAAGTTATTTATTTACTTGAAAATAACAGGAAAAAAATTGATTTATTCCACATAAAATGATTTTTGCGCTGCAAAGAAAATTCCTCCATAATATTTGAATGAAGAAATTCTGCTCCTGTCAATAAACAATAACTTTAAATTTATGATGATGCTTTAGTAGATAAAGTGGTTATAATAGAGATTTGAGATACCTCAAAGAATAAATGTACTTTTCCTCTTATTTATTGGAGACATGTTATATGAACCGAAGTAGGGTGTGAATGCTGAAAATGCTATAATGGTTGCATGTAGGTAGATAGGTATAGCTAGGTACTCAAGTTATCTAGCAGATGGAGCGAAAAGAATTGAGAAGGTTCTGTTCTTCCGAGACAAACCTCGATGGATATGCTCCAGAACATATATTTTCATGCGTTCATGTAATTTGCATTCATAATGATTATAAAAACTGATGAAGCAATATATTATAATAATACGTAAAATTTAAAAAAAATTTCAAATTGGAGTCTCATATTCCTGTCAATTTTGAGATTAGATGGTGTGTGCATAACTTTTTTTATAGACAATTCGCTGTTCTATAATTTATTACTAAACTAATTTTCGTGTAAATGTCAAAATAAGCTAAATATATCTTTGCAAAAAAAAAAAAAAAAAACACGAGAAACAGCAAAAAATTGTGTTTGGTAGAAAAGAACAGACTACATTTCAGATGTTTTTTGTTCATTCAAAAGACACCTAAACTTACATTTTTAAGAATAAAAAAATTTTACGCAATTTGTTTAGGCATACGTTCATTTTTTAACTAATTTGACTGTAATTGTGAACTAGTACTTTCATCTACTCGTGTTATAAAATAATTAATTATCGGAAAGTACCTAAGATAGGGAATGATACGCAAGCAAAATGAAATTTATGGAATAATGCATTTAATGAATTCATGACAATATGACGTAAAGACCAAAGGTCCTTTGTGAAAATTAAATAAAATATGTTTATTAATAATACCTAATAAAAAATATAGAAAACATCGATGATTGATCAAATTAATAGTTATTAAATTATAACTTCATTTTTTGGTGATTTGTTTCCATTTGAAATTTTTATAAGGGTGAGTAAAGCGATTTTTTAAACGTTCGAACTACGAAGTCAATACAAGCACATTATGTGAACCAAAATGAACAAATTGCGTCCTTGGCCATCACCTTTGACGAACAGAGTGAAATAAGAGTGAATAGAATTGCATAAAGTTCCACGTACGGCATAAATTAAGGAATTGCGTTAAAGCATGACTGTGTTCAAATTTTTTGTATGATGGGATTACTATAATATGCTTGAACCATATGGCGTAAGATAATGATTATGTCTATCCATAATATTTTGCTAATTGTTATTTGTATTTATGTATCAACTTTCGCATTATGAAAATATAATTTAAAAAAATTTTTATCATAAATTAATTAGTAGTAATCATTTTGTGGATTGATTTTTTTTTCAAATAAGTAATCATTTTCGCTAATCTATAATCCATTAATTTGTATTAAAGACTCTTATTATTTAATACATTTAAAGTGTAAATTTTTATCAGATCGCAACCTCATGGAAGAAGATAACCTTGAAAAAAAGCAATCAGTTTCTATCGAGAAAAAAATTTTCAAGTTACTATACCACTGTATAAACATGGTAAAGAATTTTAAATGCACTTTAACGCTACAGGCTGCAGTTGTTTCCAGAATTACAGCTCATAGGCATAGTACATATACGTATATGAGAACTTTCATCGCTACGAGTCCAAAATACATATTTAACACCTAAATGTTTTTTTTTCTATCATCGTTTTCATCTATAGATATCTATTTACATTTAATTACAAATATTGTTAAATATGTATCAGTATCTAAGTCATTCTTTGAAAACCTTGTGTTATGTCATTTGCATCGGAATTACTTGGTTCTCCTTCATTGCTATTTACAATTCTCCACAGACTGTGATAATTTAAATTTCACTCTGCAAAAAATCATTGATATCTAATTTTGTAACGGTTAGGTATTCGAATAGTTGATAATTTCTAATACACTGGATATTTTTGTTGCACAATATGTATATTGTATCAAGAAGAGGTAAGTAGTCACACCATTTTATTTTACTTTTTTATAATTGTGGCAACCACATCAAAAAATGTTACAAGACATATACCTATTTTCAATAATATGAATTATTGGTATAATTAATTAGTAAGCTTTGGTATTGGTAGTACCAATCGCCCAACATAATATGTTCTTCCGAATTTTTAAAAGGAAATATAATGCTTTAATTTATTGAAATACTTTTATTCAATAAGATAAGAAATTTTATTGTACAATAAAAACGGAATAGGTATCTCTATACAGATAACGCTCCTTCAAAAAAATAACCATTAACTGAACAACGTCGATGTTTCTTTGGTTAAAAATTTGAATAATTTATCACCGATGAATACCGTTTCAAATGTGATATAACGATGTATTTGAATAACAGTTCATTAAAAACATCGTCGAAACCCACAACTCGTATAAGCGGATACATATACAGCACAGTATAGTACTGTGCACATAAATACGCACTTGTACCACGTCTTTCAACCAACACCGTTTGGAATTCGTTATTGGACGAAAAACGTCGTTGAATATTAGACAGGGCTACTATACCAATCACCTCTCTTTAACGAATTCAACCATATTATGTACCCCACTACGTATTAAATTAACATAAGCGATAATCGGTATTTTTGAACTCGTATTTCATTAACCTCACTATTCGAAGTTGATAAGCATATCCTAATCACTAAGAACCGAGGCGATAAATAAACACGCAGTAATGAGGAAGTTTCCAACGAAACATATAGATTCTCTTTCCTTTTAATTTTTCGCTAAAACTCGTGCATAGCAGCTGTCATTCATTAGTGGAAGAGACCAACGGATGTAGTCATTATAATTTGCGAATGATTGTATTATTTTCGGTGTTTAGAACTGACACAATCAGACGTAATTTTTTGTTAATGTTGAACGATCAAAAATGTTGTTAGTATTATCCTTATTTCTGGTGGCTTTTTCGAACGCATATTCCTTCAGTGATGAACCAGACACGTGCACGGTGCAGGATCAGTGTAAGTACGAACCTACTTGGGAAAGCTTGGATGCCAGACCATTGCCCGAGTGGTACGATCGAGATAAGTTCGGTATATTCATTCACTGGGGAGTGTTTTCTGTTCCGGCTCTTGGAGAATGGTTTTGGTTCAATTGGAAAGGTATGACTGAAAGCTGTTTTATAAATAACGAAAAATTGTGGTTTTAAAATTTTATATCATTCAAAGGATCTCAGGATCCAGCTGCTGTACAGTATATGAAGGATAACTTTAAGCCGAATTTTAGTTATCAAGATTTCGGAAGAGATTTCACTGCTGAATTATTTAACGCTACTGAATGGGCGTTGCTTTTCAAAAAATCAGGTGCGAAGTGAGTACCTGTACCTATATTTCTCTACCTAGGTAGTAGGTACTAATACAGTTTTCAAAAATGCTTTGCTTGGATTCTTTTAGGTACGTGGTATTGACTAGTAAACATCACGAAGGATATACCTTGTGGCCATCTAAGTATTCGTTTAGTTGGAATTCAGTGGACGTTGGACCTCATCGGGACTTAGTAGGTGCGTGTATTTTGCTTAGTTGACACAATGTGATGAAGTAGTGATGTCCTTATACTTTTTAATGAGAATATTTGCTCGCCTCAAAAATTTATTAAGACGAGAAGTTTCAGTACCCACTTTTAAGATTCACAGTTCCTCATCCCTCTCTCCTCGAAATGAAAGTTTCAACGCGAGCAAAAAGTAGGTATATTTGACGCCTATCTTTGGAGATTTTTTTTAACACAAAATTAAATACTGAAACCATTGGAAGTAATTTAAACAAAAAAGCATTATTTGAGATTTTTATTAATTTTGTTTTGTGTTTTACACCTCTTAATTTTTTATTACACATACAATGCCTACGATTTTTCAGCCAAATTTTGTTCAATGATTTCTCATCATTCCAGTTATGAAATAGGATGAACACGTAAAAAATGAGATTTAAAATTATTTTGCAAATACATCAGTTTGAAAAAAAAAAACGTAAGCAGCCATGCCGCATTACTGGACCTGAGTTTTTAACTGGGGCTTGTTTTGATTTAGTAATAACCTTGCTTAACCGTTCATCACTACAGGCCACACCCAATACCAAGTCTGAAAACCCCTACCATCCTTTCCAAAAACACTTAAGAAGTTCAATTTGGCACAAATGTAGTATTTCTTACCATGAAATAATCATGCGAACACATATTTCTCAAATTATAACTATTTGAGGGTCCTCAAATTATCTTCAAATTTTGTAAATCCGCCATTTTGGATCCATTTTGACTCAAATTTAAGTGGTTATATTCTGGTCACAAACTAATCCCACACACAAAGTTTGACCATTCTAGGCCGATTTGGTGATGAGATATGGAAGATTCATGAAATTTCCTGCAGCAATTTCCCCTCCAAAAGCCGTTTTTTGCTCTAACTCCCCTCCAAAATCACTGAGGAAGCTAAAATCAAAATACGTTTGTCACTTGGGCTCATTTTATCATATGACACAGCAATAAAAAATTTTCGACCCCTCCTGTACCCCCACCACTATTTTAGGTTGGTAACCCCGCCTTCCCCCTCCAACATCATGTATGGAAGTGAATTCGGGATATAGTATACAACTTATCCCCAATAACCATATGAATTCATATTAATTACATTTTTACCAACTTGAGGCTCCTCAAGCTCTACTCAAAATTTTGATAATCCGCCATTTTGAATCCATTTTGATCCAAATTCAAGAGGTCATATTGTGGTCACCAACTAACCTCACACACAAAATTTGACCTCTTTAACTTGATTTGGTGGGGAGATATGGAAGATTCAAGAAATTTCATGACTCAAAACTTCCTCAAAAAGCCGTTTTTTGATCTAACTCCTCTCAATATGCACAAGAAGCTGAAATTTGGATATGTTAGTATCCGTGACTCACTCTTTCATATGAAATCAAAAACGAAAAATTTGAGCTATTTGCCCCTTCTCCAGCCCCCCTCAAAATTTGAGTGATCCGCCATTTTGAAATTTATCGAAAAAACAAAAAAACTATTTTTGCGCATTTTCAAGAAGAGTCTCTCACCAAATTTTGAGCGAATTTTATGAATACTCGCCGGCGCTACGCGTGGGGGAAAAAAATATATATATATAGATTTATCTATGGATAAGTGGCATCATTTTTGTCGTCTACAGGTAAAGTGGCATCTTTTTTACAAAGTGGCATCTTTTTTTTGATGCCACTTTACCATCACATTGCTCATCGATTCAGCTATGTGTCATGACGTCACTGGTGTGGTTATTTGGGTGATGCCACTTTACCACTAATATTCTATTTTTCATACAAAAAAATTTTTTTCAGTCTACGGTCGTAGTAGCCTCATTTTTTTTAAGTTTACAGGTAAAGTGGCATCATTTTAAAAATTTGTTTCCAAGAAAACCTATGAAATTATACATTCCGTTCGCCACTGTGGTGTCGTTAACGTGACATTAGATGCACTTCTGAGGAATGTGCAGAGTGATGCCACTTTGACCATAGATCACTATATATATATATACCAAAAAGTTGGACATTTGCCAGATGATTACAAATGGTCTGAAACGCAAAGATTTGAAGACCCCACCCTCCCCCGACCTTCCCTTCCCAAATCAGGTAGGCTGTAATAGCTATCGTTTTGTTAAAAACTCAGCTAAAAAATTGTGAGAATAAGCAGCAAGCGGCGGCGAGCATTGCGAGTATGCTATGAGGACATCACTGCGTTCAAGATAGATAATTGATAATAAATATTATCTGGGATGGTGAATGAAACAACTGATTTGCTCTATTCTGTTATTTGTTTTGATGATTTTTTTTTAAATAGGTACTTACTCAGCATGAGTAAATTTTAATCTAGTAAAAGAAAAAAAAAAAAAAATGTCGAAAAATTTGTCTCTCCTAAGCGGCTGTCCACAGTATCTAAGATACATAAATCCGGCATGCACTGATCATTTTAGTTTGTTACTTTTTTTAGTTACTATTCTTTTCAAAATATTTTCTTCTGTTTTGTTTCGTAGTGTTCCATTCTGAATTTCATTCTATTTCCTTATTTTCCGTTATGTTATTTTTCAATTTTGCTTTGTTCTGTTTCGTAGTGTTGCATTCTGTTTCATATTGTTCCATTACGTTTCTGTTTTGTTTCGTAGCGTTACATTTTGTATTTCATTCTGTTTCGTTTTGTTCCATTATGTTACTTTCCAATTATGTTTTGTTCTGTTTCATATTGTTCTATCATGTTTTTATTTTGTTTCGTAGTGTACTAGTGTACCATTCTGTATTTCATTTTGTTACATTCTGTTTCCTTTTTTTCCATTATGTTATCAATTTCGTTTTGTTTCACTGTTTCCCAGCGTTTCGCTATTATTCTTCAATTTAGTTTTGTTCTGTTTCATTTTGTTTCATTTTATTTTCTAGTGCTTTATTACGGTTTTTTTCAATTTTGTTTTTCTCTATTTCAAAGTTTTCTGTTTAGTACCATTCTATTTGATTTTGTTCTATTCAGTTTATTCTTATTGTTCCATTCTGGTTCGTCTTGTTCCATTCTTTTTCAGTTTTTTTATTGTTCCTTCTATTTTGGTTCGTTTTATCCCATTATACTATTTTTACATTTTGTTATGCTTTGTTTTGTTCCATTCCACTCTAGTATTTTTCCCCTTTTGATTTGCACGCTTTTTTCATTTATTGGGTATTAAGTTTTTCAAATATGAATGAAATATTTATTTATATTTATTATGAATTATAAAAATAATAAAAATAAGCTATTAAATTGAAAATATAACACATCGAGTAAAAACAAAAACTTGAACTCAAAACGAACTACCCAATAATAGAAAATAAATTCAATCAAACAATAAAGAAATATCACGCCTTATACTAAACATTATTCATACATATAAGTACATATTAAATCTTCAGTCAGAAATAGCGTTTTAGGAGAAAGAGTAAACATCATTTTGTTATGCTCTGCTATTTTACTTTTTTTTATAAAATACTTATAATCTCTTATGTTCTGACATTTCTTATGTTCAAAAAGGGATTTCTTCTATTCTGGCATCTGTTGAATTTTCATCTTTTGTTTATTCTAGAAATTTCATTCTGATATTTTATTCACCACCTCAAAAATAATCACATTGCACGATACCTATAACTCATAAACGACTATATCAGGTGAATTAGCTAATGCTGTGAGAAATAATAGCAATCTTAAATTTGGACTCTATCATTCCCTCTACGAATGGTTCAATTTACTATACTTAGACGACAAAAAGAATAATTTCACGACTAGAAGATTTGTCGATTTTAAAAGCGGATCTGAGTTATACGAATTGGTTAGTTACAAGAACACCAATATATTCATTAAACGAAAAGAAACAGGTATCCATTCACATCATTCCTTTTCCTCCGTTCATCATAGGTTCACGCTTATAAACCAGAGGTCATCTGGTCAGATGGTGAATGGGAAGCACCCGATGACTACTGGAAAGCCAAAGATTTCCTTAGCTGGCTCTACAACAAAAGCCCAGTCAAAGATACAGTCGTAGTGAATGACAGATGGGGATCAAATACCTTATGCAAACACGGTGGATTTCTCACTTGTACAGATAGGTATAATCCTCGTAAGTTTACCTATAAATTCAAATAGGTAATCGAATGACTTCATACATTTAACCAATTATTACAACATTCCCTTTGAGACAGAAAAGCTCCAACAACGTAAATGGGAGAACGCTATGACCATCGATCGCAACTCGTGGGGATATCGTAAAAATGCCAACATCGGACATTACCTGACATCTCAAGAAGTAGTGCAACAGTTAGTAATCACGGTTAGTTGTGGGGGTGAGTTATCGCTTTTTTCGAATATCCTTTAAATTATCAGGATTATCGAAGAATTATTCGCCCACACAGGCAATTTATTGCTGAATGTTGGTCCCACGAGTGACGGAAAGATACCTCCAATTTTTCAAGAACGATTGCTAGATTTGGGACTATGGTTATCCAAGAACGGAGAAGCGATATATGGTACAAAACCGTGGAAGATTTGTCAAAACGACACCCTCACACCAGGAGTATGGTAAAGATCAATTTGTTATAGTTTGTGCGCAATTTAAAAGAAATTCGAAATCATGAATAATTAAGATTCCTTTTAATGTGCAGGTATACATGGAAGGCCTCCACATCAAATAATGCTCGAGTTCTATACGCGACATTCTTCAAGTGGCCTGAAAACAATAAAATTATATTAAAATGCATTTCAAATTACACATTCGACAAAATAATACTGGTAGAAAATGGAAAAGAATTACAGGTACTTCATTTTCAAATTTTCTCTGTTTATACTTGAAATTTATCAACACGATATTTCAAGATGGAAATAGGACAAAGGGCGATTTTATCAACTCCACATACGCTTTGACCATCTTTTTTTTTTTGAATTTCAGTGGAATAATTCCCCATCAGGGATAGAAGTTCAGCTTTCAGATAAAGCTGGAGTCACACTAGAATGGGCTTGGAGTTTAAAGCTCCTGAACCCCAACAGGTAAGTACATCATGTTTATATTACCTTTTGTAAATCAGAGTGTGAAAAATCTCGCATTTGTAGAAGAAGAATTTCATATGATATGACCGTACCTACAATCTGTAAACAGCCGAAAGCAATGACGGAAAGCTTAGAGTGAATAAACTGAAAGAAAAATCAATCTACTAATTTTTATTTAAAAGATTTACCGTTAAAAGGAATTTCTTTTTCATGGAAAACAAATGACTACCAGTTAAAACGAGGTCGTTCTTCATTACATGTATCATTAGTAACTCCGTCTAGGAAAAAATTATGAAAGTAAGCGCCTTATGTGGAAAAAAATGTCATGTAACTATGTTCTTTAGCCTTGACAATCATGAAACTCTTTTTATGTAGAATTAGTTGGAGAGCAGGATATGGCGCCTTGAATTTGGGTTGAAATAAATCCAAAATAGGAGATGATCAAAATTATAGGAAGGATATTGAAGAGGCTCAAATAGCTCATAAATCACCAATATGGACTCACATGATTATTGGAATACCTAAGAAATGGACTGCATTACGCAACAATGTTCTAAGTGAAATGAGGCGCCATAGACTTGTTGATCGATCTTATTTTTTGTTTTTAATGAGAAAAACTGGTAATAAATGAAATCATTCATGTTACTTAAATAATTGCAGACAAACAAGCGAAATTTGTTCAGTTTGATTGACTGGCTTTGTTATAATTTACATTAAATCAGAAACTTGATGCAGTTAAAGTTTATGGCGCCTCATTTCATTTAGAACATTGTTGCGTAATGCAGTCCAAATATACTATAGGCATCCTTAATTAACTTTCACATTACATGTTGGTTAAGAGAAGGTGGTCATTGTCCTCAATCTATATGGTGGCACCAACGAAAGGTTGAAATTTTTCGATTATAATGAGACATGACGAAGTACCCAAGTCAGAGTAACAAAGCCTAATCAAATTTAGAGAGAAGTTGAAAGAAAAAAAAAATGGGTTTTAGAGATGAAATCATAAAAGAAAATTCATGAATTTTTCATATCTCTCAATTGAACCCAGAAAGGTCAAACTTCGTACGCAGGATTCGGTGAGGATCAAAATATGACCCTTGAATTTCAAATAATAGCAACTTGAGGCTCCCCTGGTAATTAACTAACCATATGTGTACAAAGTTTGACGTTTCAAGGTCCATTTGATGATGAGATATTAAGATTCATGAAATTTCCTGTAGCGATTTCCTCTACAAAAGAATTTATTGCTCTAACTACCCCCAAAATTCACTTAGGAAGCTAAAATCACAATAGGATAGTCACTCGGCTTTATTTTATCATATGACACCACTAGAAACAATTTTTGACCTCTCTTGTATCACCACCACATTTTGAGGCTGATAACTCCGCCTTCCCCCCTCCAATATCATGTGTGAACGTGAATTCGGGATATAGTATACCTCTTATCTCTAATAATTGTATGAGTTCATATTGATTACATTTCCACTACTTTGAGGCTTCTCAAGCTTTACTCAAATTTTAATAATCCGCTATTTTGGATCCATTTTGAGCCAAATTCAAGAGATCGTATTCTAGTCCCAAACTAACCTCACATACAAAGTTTGGCTTTTCTAGGTCGATTTAGTGAGGAGATATAGGAGATTCAAGAAATTTCATGACTCAAAATTCCCTCAAAAAGCCTTTCTTCGCTCTAATTCCTCTCAAAATACACTTAGAAAGTTGAAATTTGGGTATGTTGGTGTCCGTACATCATTCCTTCATAATTATGAGATCAAAAATAAAAATTTTGAACTATTTGCTCCTTCTACAGCCCCCTCAAAATTTGTGTGATCCGCCATTTTGAAGTGTATCCAAAAAACAAAAAAGCACATTCTTCGCATTTTTAAGAAAAGTCTCTCTATAAATTTTTAGCGATTTTCATTAATACCCGTCAGCGCTACGCTAGGGAGGAAAATATATAATATACTTACTAAAAAGTTGGACATTTGCCGTATGATTACTAATGATCTGAAACGCAAAGATTTTGAGACCCCACCCTCTCCTAACCCCGTTCCTAAATCAGGTAGTCTGTTATATCTATCATTTGTATTAAAAACTCAGCTAAAAATGTGCTCATATCGTTCTTGTGGGCAAGAAGTCCTACACGTCCAAAGTTCATTTTCGTAGTTGGTATTGTCAAGGACAGGTGGGGGTTTGCAGACTCAATACTGTGAGTGGCCAATCAGCGTAAGGAGGTTAATAACACTATAACATTACTTATAGATCCGAATGAGCTCCGATAACAAAAGTTCCAGTATGGGGCATAGCTGCTTACTTTTTTTGCATTCAAAACTAATGAAAATAAAATTACTTTCATTTTAAGGTTATATGTTCCTCCACAAATTCTCAAGGAAAACGAGAATCCAGAGAATGAATTTTCCAAGTACAAATATAAATTACAAGAATAAATACCTATTCAATGCAGCTTCTTAGAATGTAAGATATGATTATACCTATATTTGTTAGTATTGTTGGACTATTTTATACTTATTTGTGCATGTACTTGTTAAAATGAAAGTAATAAAAATACCTATTTGTGTAATTTTTAAATACCTCTAAACAATATGATATGGACGGCGTAGAATGTATAACACCTAAAACCTGTTTGCTTTGTTCTTCTATGGAGATAGTAGCGTAACATAGAGCACATGCTCGTAAAGTTGATACAATGAAGGTGATGATCTTATGAATTTTTTCTGTGGTATCAGTGATGTACCTAATATTAAAAAAACGTCAACACTTACTGTATGCATGGCGAATGCCTATAATCTGAGACAATACATTAAAGTAAGCTTACACCATCCCTTGATGCAACTCCACACAAATTACATACAAGTGCATCAAAAACGTTAAGCACAGTAAATGGCAGACACAATCATCCACCATGTATACCAATTCGCTAAGCTTCATATATTTGGTTCTCAACCGTTTCCATTCTTCTACAGATAAATTCTAAAATTAAGAATATATCAAATCAAGAAAATCCAACAAGCATTCGCTAAATGTCTATGAAAAAGACCAGACCTTACCTTTCCTTTGACGCTGAATAGCTCCTTGTTGTACATTTTAAAATAATTGCTTAATGCTAAGCTGATCATAATGATGAGCTGATCACCAAATGTATATATCAAAGTGGATACTGAATTCACATACATGATTGGTAAAGCCCTCCATATCGTGTATTTTATAACCTCGAACACTTGTGGAAACATCCGAATACTATAACTTTTCAAAACTTTAGATGT
The DNA here is from genome assembly GCA_009761765.1 of Phenacoccus solenopsis. Classification (NCBI taxonomy): domain Eukaryota; kingdom Metazoa; phylum Arthropoda; class Insecta; order Hemiptera; family Pseudococcidae; genus Phenacoccus; species Phenacoccus solenopsis. The sequence goes on along the minus strand of CM019756.1, from coordinate 33,237,513 downwards.
TTGTTGAGATGTAGTTAACATACCAATAATCAAACTGCTGAGGTATTCCACTGCAAATATACTATCTGTTGTGGTACCAGTAATTAGAATTCAGCACATTCATAAGGAGATACAGCAACGTATGTTTGAATCAAGAAGAAAACACGTATTAGGTGTTCATATTATGCGTACCTATTTACCTGTAGAAAATAACGTGATAAAAATTGTAATTATGGCGAACATCCTTTTGAGTCCTTTTTGATAGCCAAAATAACTTTCTATTTCTTCCCATTTTTGTACTAGTTTGGACCACATGTACATAAGTCTTATCATGAGCATCATCATTATCGCAGCACCAGCAAAAAATAGCACATAACCTGTAGGCAAAAATAATCTTTCGAATCATCGCACGAACGACTATTGCATCCCATGTGAGAAAATATCACTGTACTACTAGACGGGAACTCAGCTCTAATGCTGCATCACAGCTGTTAACATTATTTTCATTTTTCAACGGATTTTAATGAGAAATTCTCTTAAAATTTACCAACATCAATTTGCTATAGACGTAGGAGAATAATAATGTTGACACTTGACAGAAATGGTAGAAAGTACGCTAACTTTATGATTGATCGTTACGCCTGTGACGTATTGTCAATCAGAAAGCAGACCACTTACACCAAAATGGGTACCTCGGGATCGTGGTCCCCCCGCGCCATGATATTGGTGTTGGTTTCGAGAGGGCTGTGGTTACACGGCAGTTTACTGTCGAGCTAGGTTTAAATCACCGAACATACTGCTGATAACCGCCTCTTAGTAGTCGGAAGAGCATCGTTACTCTGGCACGAACTCGCGCTGATGGAGCGTATCCTCGTCGTCGGGTCCTCAGGCCCGTCTGCGGCCTATGGGTCTATCTTCAAAATCCAGCGCCATGGTAGGAGAGCCGGCGGCCCGAAACTGGGTTAAGCTCTCGTTAGCTGGTATAAGTGGGCAATGCAGCTGGTCTATAGGGTATCGCGTTGGGATGCGCATATGTTGTTGTGCGAACGACCAATCTTTGCATCTCTCAGCGCCAAATTCTCTTATTGAAAAAAAAGTTGAAAATTCAATTTTTTCTCTCGTTTTTTTGTTGGATTAAAAAATAAAAACTCAATTATTTCGTTATCAAAGCATTCTAAATCATATTTATCAAAATTATGCACTTTATTCAACTTTTGATTAATTAGGAACTCTAGTTTATTTGGCAACGTTGATTCTTGATAAAATTGATTTAAATCAATTAATAATAAAAAATAAAATGTGCATCACAAATACATATAGTACCTATTTCACTTACCTTAGTCTTGAATGAAATTTTAAACAAGTATATTCTCATCACCATGCATCGTAAAATATTAATATTTGGTTTATAAATGTTACAACTCCTACCTACCAGTTTTAAATACGCTGATTCCTCCTCGATGTATCCACAATAAACACAATAAAGCTATTATAATCTGGCAAATTATCACGACGAAGGACGAGTAGATTCTACAACTCCTCCATTGAAATGGCTCCATGAACGGAATCAGGCATATGATCTGACCCATGGTCATCGTTAGCTTGGTAGCATTTCGAAACGAATCCACGCTATTTCTATACTCCCATTCAGAGTCATCTTTAGTCGCAGCCGGATCATGTTCAAAGGCTTTAACCGTCAAGAGTTTCGGAGCGATTTTCTTTTTTTTAACTATGATGAAAATTTTAAATAGCTACCGTTTGAAATGGAATTCTATCTCTTTTACTCATACTTACAAGTCACTCGAATGTAGTTAAAACTCTTCGGCATATCGGTGGATTTTAACGAATGAAGAGCGCATTTGAAGTGAACAAATAATTTCGCGAATTTCTTTCCTCCTTTTTACCTAAATAATATATGAATACAAACTACGTTGATCTATATCTATGTTTTAAAGGTAATACGTCAATGTTTTATAGCTATCAATCATCTTTTGTGCTCAATTGCTTACTAAACATTTATTATTACCTACTTACATAAATTTCGTACCCATTGAAAGGTTAGTAGAAAGGGTTGTAGGAGTGATCGATAATATCAGTTTACTTGGATGGTCACTAGTGGAAAAGATAAGTGAACAGTTACGCTGTTGATGAAGTTCCAATATTGCTTTGATATCTTGTCAATATCGAAAATGCCCGCCTTTTGATATTATGACATATTTCGCGATATCGTTATCATTATGGTATCATCATAATATCAAAATATGGTAAAGAGAATTTTTTTTGAGTAAAAGGGTGGAGTTGAAGTCAACATTTGACTATGATCCGGACTTCTCGGGTTTTTCGTTTATTTGCAATATCACCTGACATATCCTAATCTATTCATTATGAACAGCAGACCCCTTGGAATCTACACAGCAGAGCTCCAGAGTACTCTCAACTAATAAATTTGATAACGAATAATTTCACTCCAGAAAGTACGTGAGTATGTGAATATATTCATCTATAGTCCCATGCATAGCATTCGAATTCTTGGCGTAAAAATTTTACGCTTGTATAAAATTTCGAAGCACAACTTGCGCGTTGAACAATACAAATACAGCTTGTTCTTTGTTTACAATGTTCACACGCAACGCTAGAACATTTCGTTCGACTTCAGTACTTTGAATATGAAATACTATTAGGTAAAACATTACTTCGAAAATTACTGGTATTCATTTATTGTCATTAACTGGACTCACACTACCGGTTATTGTTAAGGTTAAGGATATTGTTTTAGATGATCAAGTTTACTACCAGAAATGACCGAACTCGCTGTCACAGAAGCGTAAATACCTAGGCAGTTTATCTGGGTTGTTCAGGAAGGGGTTCAATATTGAAATATTATAATGAAATAGACAATAATTACACACGCTTACTCGTTGCTCTCCTGCGATTTTTGCAACCCCTCTCCCACTAAAAAGATTCATTATAATCCTTTAAAAAAAAAACCCGACTTATAAAAATTGGAAATGTATTCAAGCGAAAACGTTATAAAACAAAATCCAATTTTCTTTCATTCGGCTCACTAGAATATTGATAATTTTATAGAAGAATTAATCCATTTGGTGTAATTTTAATTTTTTATGACGTCTTAAAAATAATGTAAGACAAAGGGAGTTACATACGTAAGTTTTTGACAATTTCAATACTGCTTAACAATTTTCATAACGTTTACCAATGAGGAATGCAAGTGCTTGTCGTGATAAGCAAGAGTTCACCATCACGTCCTAGGAATTTCTGTAGTTCACAGTTGAGAAGCTTTCCTGTGAAAAACTTCGATATCATGCTAAATTTTGACGCATCGAAAAGATTGCAAAATTTTGGAAAAATATCCTTATAGGAATGGTCCAGATGTATTTTTCAGTTTTTCATTTGAACCAAAAAAAATGTAGATTCGGAGGGCTAAGGTAAGCAAAACAATGGGGTTGGGTTGAAAGCAACATAAGATCGCCTTCTGGCTCAAGAACGAACAAAACTGCAACGAAATCAGTTGAAAAGGAGAGGTTGTAGGCCTGTCTAAAAATTTATAAGAGGCCATGCAAAATTTTTAGGGTGCGAATTGCCGGTAATTTGCAACGATGGAGATATATCTTTGAACTGTTTATCACGTATTTTCATTTTGATGAAAAATAAAGATCTGGGAAATTACGAGCTACTAAAAATGGGTGTGGGGAGAGGGTATTGTCTCTTGGCTCAAAAGTTATCCAATAAAATCATTTGAGTTGGAGGGATGTAGTTCTGTCTAAAAATTGTGTAAGCTGCCATAATAAATCTCGAGAGCCAAATTTCAATTAATGTAAAGTTGTGATGAAAAATCATCATCAGATAGTCATAACATGGATTATGCCGCACTACGAGTTGATAATTATTTCATCCCAAACAAATCGTTATAGAAACTATGCTTTTTTGTTAATCCCTTAAAGAATATACTTAGGTGTGGGTTAGTGATTATTGTGTGAAGTGAGCCTTGCAACGCGCGATTCACCAATTACAGCGTGGTGTACATATTTATCGGCGATTCAATGGTTTGCCCGTCTGAGTTTCGCTAAATGCTCGACGCTGAATCTCGTTGATGGACGAAGATAACTCGAGACGCATCGTGGATGCACTATCGAGTTACCTTGCCACTGCGAGAATTATAAACAAAATTAAAAAAGAAAACTGATTTTGGATTTCAAATTAAACCCAACATTGAGAAGTAAATTTTTAAATTAGGTGAACGTGAAAAAATAATTTCTCATTTGATCATCCCATGCCTATTAGCTATCCTGCCCACTCCACCTACTTACCCAAATGTAAAATATGCTTCCTTTAGCCATTTATGTTGAGAGACTATTCTGTTCGTCATACATAACAAAAATAAAACATTCGGAAAACTAACTCGACAAAAAGAAAAAATATGTTATACGTCTGAACGCTCTCACCTAGCCCGACGTACGCGTAAAAATTTTCAAATTTTAAATTCTGTAGAGCGCCAACGACATCGGCAGCCTGCTAGTTAATTTTTTATTTTTAGGGTTATGCGCTATAGGGGTGACTGTGGCAGCAGAGCGTGGTTTCGTTTAGTGTTAATACCTAGAAAAAATAATAAGATTACCTTGAGGTTGCGAGGCAGGGTATTTCCCTCACTCGGAGCGCCTGTGTCACCCGATTTTTGGATTTCATTTTTCCTTCTTTAAAGTAAAAAGAAGAAAAAAACCGCCGGAGTGATAAATGCAGCCCAAAAATTGTTCAACAGTCTAAAATAAATAAAAATTTAATTCGTCGAAAAATGAAATTTGCATAGTAAGTACCAAACAATATATAAGTGATGTTGTACATAATTACATAACCAACGAAAAGAGCTCTCCTGAAGCACATGAAGAGAACAGACTAGCCATTACGAGCTATATAAAGTAAACTTTAAAATAACATATATACTACTTGCCGGCACACTTTGTCAGTGATGCATATTTACAGAAATTTAAGTTCGTGTATCTTTGAAGAAAATAAGTACTCGAATAATATGTAAACCCACCCATTAAATCCTTTCGTATATAATGTACACCAAAACTGCTTACTTTTGTTGCAATTACAGAAAAACTGCAAAACTTATGAAAAGTGGTCAAATGACGTAGATTTAGCGTCGTGACCGCTCGTCACCCGCAGAGTTGCCAATCTGAGGTGCGCGAAAATTTTAATTTTAAAAACAAAAAGTAATGAAAATTTTATTTATAAATTATTCACGTTTGAAATTTTGTTTTATTATTGTTTTTTCACAAAAATAATTTAATTAGTTCGAAGACGAACGATTTTCTCATTTATCTACTAACGAACCAAGTTTGTTCGCTCGTAAGCAAATGGAAAATGGTAAAAAACCGGCCGTTACAACTTCGCTGAGTTCACTTTCGACATCAATTATGGCATATTATACTAATATAGAGGAATCTAACGTTCTCTAAGGACGAGTATAGCAGACGTGAAATTAAGATATTTTGATAAGAATTTCTTTACAAAAAATTATGAGATCAAGATGTTAGGAAAAGGCGACGAAAAATTCAGCTCCAGTAACGTGGCATGGATGTTTATTTTTTTAAATGCATAAAAATAATTTCACTCTAAAAATTAAGTATGTGCATAGGTACATTCAACGCCTTTCCTTAAAAGCTCTTGTGAGCACAAGGAAGGCTACTTCGGCCAACATAATTGTAACCCGTTATCTTAATAAATAATAAAAAAAGAAAAAAAAAAAAAAAAAAAAAAAAAAAAAAAAGGTACATTCAACGTCTGCAGTTATGTTCAATGTGCAGCATTCGAATATTCGAAGAAAAATTTCACAATTCGTGAAAATTTTAAAGCGCAGTTCGCGCGCAGGGGCGAAACTAGAGTAATATATTGGGGGGTGGGGGGGTGGGGGTGGGTGGAATACCCTTAATTTTGCCGACTTAGGTTTTTATATTACATCGCTGCAATCGGCAATTTATTGAGTAGGTATTCGTGTGCAATGGAAAAAACAATAAAGTGAGAATATTAATACCTATTTTTCCTATAACAAATTAACGATTACATCGATTTGTTTATAAGATACATTCGAATAACAATCAAATAGATATGTAGCTTAGTTTAAAAGATGAAAACTAAACAGTTCTTCTTGTTTTAAAAAGCTACCGGTAGGCTTATAAAGTTGATTTTCTCACATTTAATGATATTTTTTTGGAACCATCATCAGTTTTAGCCATTTTTCAACATGGTGTACCCGAGTGAAAAATCTGAAAAAATTCCACGTGATTCGGGGTCAAGGGAACATCTAAAAATATCTATTTCATAATTGTGCCAAAGCGTTATCATGGTAAAAAAAAATAAAGTTCAAAAACTGTTTTTAGTGGAGGTAAAATCATTTTAGGGGTTGCTAATTTTTTCCAAGAGAACCCCTATGAAACAGTACAACATACTAAATTTTCAATAAAATCAGTCAACTACATATTGCGTAAAAGAAAAATTCGAATTAGTTTTTTAATTAAAAATTAATTTCTCAAAAACGAGGGGGCGCGGGCGGGGGGTCTGAAACTTTGGCAATGGAAGTTTCTAAAGGGTACCTATCTACCTACCACCCAAGTTTCATCGAAATTGGACCCCGGGCCAGATTCACCATTCTTATCCTCCTATGCCTTTAACTACCTGATTATGAAGAAGAAATCGAACGATATTTTGAGAAGCTGAGTCTGTAGTCCAGTACACGTGTTAACGTGGAGTGATTGAGGGCTAAAATTTTTCTGCCGAAATTTGTAGCTAATAGTGTCCGTAATAATACCGAACTTTTCCCCAAAAATCACATCCTTGCTTCTCCCCGAAAATCCACATTTGTGCCCCCAAAACTTGTTTTTTGCCAATAACACGCGTTCTAATCTAGATACAGAAAAAAAGTCTCATTAAAAAATGAAGCTGAACAAATTTCCAACAAAAAATATTATTACACATTTTTTGCTCAACTTGATACAATCGTGAGAAAACGCCCTTGAAACCCGCTACTTTCATTGCACTGAGGGCCATAGCACAACATTTGATATACTCCACCGCATTACGCTAATGTTTCATATCCTCATCGTGCAAATGACTACTGGCGTGGGAGAAATTTTGGTTTTTCTAGAAAACTGATCTATTTGTAGTATAATTATGAGTAGTATCGAATATAATGCAAAACAGTACAGGAATAATAGGGATTTTTCATATATATTAAAAATAGTTTGAAAGCACCTGATTATTGAAAAAATAAGTAAATAATTATTTTTCAGAAGTTCAGAAGGCTGTAATATCGCACTTACACACAAAAAATTTGAAAAATGTTGAAAACAATTTTTTTTAAAACATTTTTTGATGTATCATAAAATTTTCAAAATTTGACCTATAATTATTCAGGATATAAATATTAACTTGAAAGACTTAAATTTCTTTTGAGGTCATTTTACAACTATCAACCGCTATACCTGATCGATTTTTGAGAAAAACCAAAATTCGTTCACTCAAGTAGTCATTTGAGCGATGAGAACATGAAACATTAACGTAACGCGGTAAGGTATATCAAACGTCGCGCTATGGCCCTATGTGCAATGAAAGTAGTACGTTTCAAGGGAGTTTTCTCGCTATTCTATCAAATTGGACGAAAAATGTGTAATAATATTTTTTATTGGAAATTTGATCAGCTTCATTTTTTAAATTAATTTTTTTCTGTATCTAGATTAGAATGCGTGTTATGGGCAAAAAACTAGTTTGGGAGGACAAATGTCGATTTTGGGGGAGAAGTAACAGGGGGATTTTTGGAGAAAAGTTAGGGGTAGTTATGGACACTATTGGTTACAAGACTCCGAAGAAAAATTTTGACCCTCAATTTGTCCCGGTTACAAACCTAATTTCATTGGGCTACTGGAAACATTAGAAGAAATGACTACTTGGTAAATTAGTGATAATTCGGCATTGCGTTGTACGCAAAATTATAAAGTCGCCGAATATCTTAATCATTTTTGTTTATTTCTATCTTATTTTTCGGAGCTTAGATGTTGAAATTGCCGACAAAAATAATCAAATCTGCCGAATTTTTGGTTGGTGAAAATATTGGGGGGTGTTCTGACCCTCAATACCCCCTTAGTTTCGCCCCTGTTCGCGCGTTGTCAAGTGCAAGTACAACGTACAGGGGTATAACATTGGAGTACTTCATGTAAAAATTTTACAATTCGTGAAAATTTTGAGGCACACTTCGTACCTGCGTTGCCGCAAATGCAAATACAGTTTGTTTACACCGTTCTGTTCGCACGAAACACTAGAACACTTCGTTACAACTCCAATAACTGGAATATGAAATACCATTAGATAAAAAATTACTGTTCAAGAGCTACTGGAATCATTTTCCAGGAATAACCGAACTTATTCGCAGCTATTGTTACGGACATTTTTTTGAATGACCAAACTTGCTACCAGAAATGACTGGACTTGCTGCTCTTTGGCTACACACAAAAGTGGTTTATTCGCTAAACATTACAAATAGCCCCCTGGGTTACCACCCAAATTCCTTACAATCAAGCTTAAGCTTGGAGATGGAACTATCAAAAATCAATCAGTTGCATCGAATTTTTAAACTATGGAAAACTATCGATATTTCTGTTGCACTATCGATAATTTCGATAAATTTTCTAGGTGTTTGTAGGCTCCAAGTTCGAAAGTAAACCATCCAAAATGACCATTAAGGATGATTCTTATCGTAGAAATGGGTTGTTTCAAGCTCCATAAAGTCAATGGATTGATTTCCTTCGAGAAAAACTACACTCACTTGTAGGTTGTTATGAGGTAATAAACTCGAAAAAAAATTCAATATTTTTTTTATTTGTTTATTCGTTATTCATAGTCATAGCTATTTAACAAGAATCGAGAGTTGACCATAAATTTGATACGACTTCCATTTATGACTCTGAAATCATGAACGCGTGCATGAAATTGTGTGTCTTCATGTAGCTACCTTTTAACTTTGGGACAGCGTTACTCGAAATTTGTGTGCTGTAACGTGAGATGTGATTGTTTGGTGGAAGTAAAGTCGGAGATAACAGTTCCAATATGATATATTTTTGATGTTGGTTAGTCAAATTCTAAATGTAAATATATGTCAAGTCATTGTCATACGAAAATTATACCAATGTCACGAACAAAGCTTTGACGAAAAACGATAAATCCATTATCATGGAGTGCCACACAATCTAATGAGGTTTGGCTCTGATCTATTATTGATGGTATTAAGTTGATATACTAAACAGTAAAACATTTATGAATAACGAATGAATAAGTGAAGGAAATATCGACATTTTTTTTTCGAGTTTATTACATCATTACAATCTACTTGTGAGTGGAGTTTTTCTCGATGAAAAACAATTACTTGGCATCCAAGTCAAGCCGGAGTCTAATGTCATGGTTTTCAAATTGACTTTGGAGTGGGATGGAGTTTTAGGCGAATTTGAAGACTTACTTAAGAATCAAAGAAGAGTCTGAGTCAAATTTAAAAAAAAAAAAACGCTGTCGAAATCTCTTGTACAAAAAAAAATTCAACTTTTTACCTTGATTATATTAAGATTAGAAAAAAAATTAAACTGAAAAACCACATTTTTGCTTATATCTCGGGAAGCAGGTGGAGTAGGAGTTTAAAATGTTGGTTTAAATTTTTTCTCTATAGGGTCTACCTTTATGGCCTTGGGATCGTTCAAAAAGTTTTCAGGGGCATTTTCGAGCATCGTATCCCACCATGCCCTTTCGTCTGTAACATTTATTTCCTCAAATACTTCGGAAACATTTGCAACTTGAAGCATGGCTAGAGAAAGGTTTATTGGACCTTTAACAGTATGGTCCTTAATTCAAGTCGTGGATAATTTTCGTTCATTTTCACGAAAATTTTTTAGTTGCGAATTTGATTCGAAAAGCAACCATTAGGTATGGTTCGATTCAATAGCTGCAGTGTGAATCACTACTAATGTTTGTTCGCAAAGTCCAACGTTCAGCTGTATAATTTATGGGGCTTAAGTACATAAAATTCGATGCAAAAATTTGATAAAATTTTCACACCAAGGCAACGTATTCATTACTTAACCAACCGCAGTTCTTAGAAACACTTTCAAGCTAGTACTCCTTTTCTTACCTGTATAATTCACAACTACGTAGTATGAATTTTTGCAACTTACGTTTCTTTTTTCTCGCAACTTTTTATTTTCTAATTTGCGTAAAAGCTGATTGGAGTAAGATATACACATCACATTTACATATCTGATTTTATCATTTATTCCAAATTTTACTCGATTTTGTTGCAGGTGAGGACAGAGGATTAATTGTGAACCAGCTTCTTGCGAGAGGCTATCCATATGCTTTCCCTCCTGTTGTCCGTTATTATCGAAATACTGGTCAATATAAATTCATAGATTCTGGCGACATTACAACTAGAACTTATTATTTATGTCCATACCATCCTAATTTTGGATACATAAATGAAACATGTGTTTTCCGTCACGACCTTCCAGAAACTGTAAACGAACCACGCTGTCAAGGTGGTATTGTAAATGCTCAACTTCGATCAACTGGAAAACAGTGTGGTAAGAATGACGATCCAGGTTTCCATTATCAGGTCTCTTATAAAGTGAGTGATATTTAAATATATTAAGACACTCAGACAAAAATACCTCCTATTTTAGGTATAAAGTTCACTTTTTTTTGCTTTCATTTACTAACGCGTGATAAAATAATTATTTTCTGTCGTAGATATGCAAATATAAGGTAAGCAGATGCTTATAAATTTCATTTTACTATAAATCATACAATTCTACGTTGCAACAATAATTTAATTTTTCATTTGGAAATTACATTTAACAGAAGAGAACCGTGTTGGAATCTGAGAAATGGTTAAAGGTGTATGAAATATGCTATTCAACAAAATATAGCAATCAGATGTATTCACATTTTGCTATTGAGAAAACTGCCTTATTGGGAAATAATCTTTTGAGTAACGAAGCTAATGCCAGCACAACCTTACAAGACAATGTGAGTATAAAAAAAATTTAGATGCGAATCGATTTTTAATCTGTTATCTACTCATACCGGGTGTCTATTCGATTCGGGTACCCTTAAGCGCGAAATTCCCTAAAATGGCTCTTCAGTTAATTCGAATAACTTTAAATACGCGCTTGGTTGCCTCGTTAATGACATGAAAAATTTCAAAATTCTTGGCTTTGAATTATTATATTTCACGAATCTCCTATAGTGTACCCATTTATGTAATAATTATAATTAACAACATTATGTTAGGGATTTTAGCGCTCTAGGGTACCCGAATCGAATAGACACCCGGTATATTCTTATATTTCACAAAAATTTAATCAATCTGATATATCATCATAATTATATACATAATGTTACGAGACCGAAGTCGGAGAAAAATCCTGAGTCTGCTTGTTGCACCTAGAAAGCTAACTTTTTTTTTTAATCGAAAACTGAAACATGCTCGGAATGCAATTCTCTGAAATATGGCGATATTACTTCGTCATAATTATTGAAATCTCACTAGGAGAAAGAAAAAAGAAATGAAACAAGCTAGGCAATGAGGTTTTTGTTATAATGTTAAATTATTACGTTATTTACGTTATGTAACTTACGTAAGTTACCGAAATCTATAACATGCGTCTTCAAAAAAAATAATAATTACTTATCTTTAACAATTAATTTATATTTTCTCTTGAAATGGATTTGTTACAAAAACTTACTCATTTATTCTCGTAGCTCTTTTGATGACAATACAGTTATCATTTATTTTATTTTGTATTACTGTGAAAGAAGGACGATGTTTCAATAAAAAATATATTGGAAAACAAAATTATTAATTATATAATAAAAATCATAGTACTTACATCAAAAACTTGTAACCCCAAAATTTTTTAACGAAACAATAAAGAATCTAAGAGACGTGCTTATTAATGAAAAAATTGTAAAAAATTGATGAAAACGCCATCAACACCAATTTTTTCATTAAAAAATCTGAAATTTTTCATAACAATTTTACGATAGTTACTGGAATTGTATGGCAACTTGCTAAATTCTTAATGCGGAAAATGTAAAAAACGATTAATGAAAAACTTATTGTCATGTAGAAGAAATTAGTAAATGAAGTGCCTGAAGTTTCAGCTTTGTAAATTTATACCAACACAAACTGAAATTAAGAAAATTCACTTCATAACTATGCCCTTTTCTTCTTTTTCCCGATGTCAAAGAAGTGGGGAAAAAATTCATTAATATAAATAGTACTTATCATATATTTATGCCCTACTATCTTTTCCTTACCCTAAAAAATACCCAGATAATGAACAAATTGTATATTATTTTTTTTTATTCTAAACATTTGGATAGGCATAAAAAATCAAAGCTTTTCCTATTTTACAGTTAAATTTTTTCACATAATTATGTAGCTATAATAAGTGTTAAATTAAAATTCATATTGAATATGCTATAAATATGATTATAGAATCCAGTCATCTTGAATACCGGTACTTTCAAATTTCAACCTGTATTACCACCCCAACTTATGGCGTGGGGGGTGGCACGTAGAACTTTCCTTTATGATAGTAATCTCGCATATATGCATAGCGGCCTGATCGAATTTTGGAATAGCCTTATTGACCAAATAAAAAACAAGCTGATAAACGTGAGTTTTTTACAATAATTTATAGAGTAAGCATCTAGATTAAGTATAACCATACATAGATAGTCCACCGTACGTTGAATTTTTATCACTCTAGAACTAGAACTGGAATCATTTTTTGCTAACATGTGGGAAACAATTCAAGATAGAGGACTCGCAAATGGCTCATTTTAAAATACTGAAATGTAGAATGATTTAATTTTTTGTAAAAGTTACTAATGTCCATTTACTTTTAGAATTAATTTCGTGAAACCGATTTCTTTACTTTATTATGAATTTTCAGGATTTTCTCAAAAACTAAATCAATGACAGTGGTTTTTTAATAGTGAAACACATTCACAATTTTATGCTCTTTCGAATGAACTACTTATAAACTTTCCATCCATATTTTTTCTTGAGATATTAGCAAAAAACCAACCATATAATAAATTAAATTTATTGTTAGTACTGGAGCTCATTCACAGAGGGCGCTCTACAAAATTAATTAGTTTTATTGAAATAACTTGATTCTCACATCTATGGCAATGATATTTGAAAAAATGAATCATGTATAAAATGTCGAGCTCTTTCGAATGAGCTGTTTCCAAACACTTTATATCAATTTATATCCTAGATATTAATGAAAAATTCTCCAGCTCTTTGTGATAAATTCGTATATAGCGATGGATTATTATGTAAATGGTTAATCTATAGTGTAATACATACAATAATATTATGATGTCGTAATGCCCAGCATTACTATACATAATAAATTTAAATATAACTAGCGCAGGTACAAATTATTTAATTATTTCCCGAGTGTTTAACTATTTGGGCCGTTTTTAGAGTTATGTTCTATCAAAGTGGAGTTACTCCCAAAAATGACAAAAATGGCCCCTCAAATGGTCAAAACATAATTTTTTAGTTGCACAATATATACTACATTAATTTACAGGACTATACATATTTTCCCTTAAACGATGAGATGTAGGCAATAAGGTAGGCTGAATTTAGGTGATTTTAAAATGAAGGGGGACGAGTTCACATTAGTGGCTAAATAATCTCAAAACAAAATCATTAAAAATTTCAGACCTTCAAGTTAATTTTTAGACTCCCCAAAATAAAGTCAGTTTTAAGAATTTTCAAATTTAAAAAAAAAAACAATTTTGATCAATTGAAGAGTTGGTTTCCAAGTCGACCTAAGCGCAAAATTGAAATTTTTCTGTTTGCACCGCCATCTTGTGATAAAGATCCGTTCTTACTAATGTATCCAGACTCCAACCGTAAGGCATCAATATTTTAGTTCAGAGTGTACGTTTTACTTGATCCAAATCGTGTATATTGTTTCCCAAGTGACTTTTTTTTTTTTTAGTGTTTCGCAGTCTGGGACTTTCCCCGTGCGGGCAATTTATTTTTCAATATGTGGATACATTTTTAGTGAAATTGAATCGAACTTACAAATTTTGTACTTCTTATATTAAATGAAAAAAATTTCATCGTTTGTACTCTTTAATATAAAAAAACCTGTTTTTCACGTGATTTCTAGACCATATAATTCCAAGTTGACCTAAGTACGTTGTTTTTTACTCTTCTTCATGCGCTGACGCCAAGGTACGCCATTTTACAGGAAAAAAAAAATGTACTCTACTCCAGACATTTTACTCTACACATACATACCATCAAAGCACCAGTTGTTACACTTCCGTAGGGTGGAGATAGTTTTTTTCGATTATCTCAAAACGAAAAAAATGCACTTAGGTCGACTTGAAAACCAACTCTTCAATTGAAAATTTTCACAAGTTCCAAAGTCATACTTATTTATTCAAAAAGTTGAAAAAATTTTAGCCTGCAATTTTATTTGAATCATGATTTTTCAAGAATTCTTTTTAATCTTAATATAATATAAAATGAAATAACCGTTTTCAATTCTTACGCGATTTACCCATTTTCAGGCAGAAGTATCTGTAGAAGTATATGCTGGAATCTATGGAGAATTAACATATGTAAATGCGCGAGTTATTCCACAGATTTGGTGGATAACAATATATGATTCGCAATTAAATAATGGTACTACCGTAATACTGCCTAATCAATATTATAGCGATACAGCGAGTATACCTATACACTGTGTTGATGATGATATAATTACATGCCAAAATGTCAATTTGGAAGTACCGAATGGAATGTACTGTTGCGCAGCTAACTCTATAGCCACACTTATAGGAATTCCCATTCAGGTTTCGGGATATTATATATTTTAGAAAGAGAAAATTTATAAAAGAGATCACAAACGGCGAGATTTCTATAATTTTCCAATACCTAATTTATGATTAATTTTATTATACATATAATCTATATCTCAAATTTAATTGATACATAATCTATTGTACCTATTCTCTAATATTATATTCTTGTGCTACACCCTAATTATTATAATGCGATGATATAAAGTAATTGTAAGTTCTATACGTTATCATTTATTATTAATTAAAATTTATCGTGATGCACGAGTGTTACTAATAAAGGTTTAATAATTAGTTTTCGAATATATTTATTTGATAGAGGACTTAATTTTGAACCATCTTTCTTTTCCATGTACGCGAGTTCTTCGAATACCTTATGCCAAGAATATAATATTACCAACAGTGCTACTAAGATTCCTTCTTCAAGTGGGATTTTTATATAATATTCAGTAAAAATTGTTGAATACTAAACGATCTCAAAGGAGAAACACATTATAAAAAGAAAAGAGGAAATAATGTCTATCACCGGAGTCTTACTTAAATTTGAAACTTATCACCATAAAGCAGTTGAGCAGAAAAAATTCAAAATTCCTCACATTAAAAAAAATCTTCTAATTATCTTTTCACAAATAAATAAAAATAATTTATCTGAAATCGTTTGATTTCATTTTAATCATAAAAAATGTACAATCATTTGCCATGAAAACCCTGCATTCAATGACGCTTGGTCAGGCTTTCTAATTGAATGGAATTTTTCTTTTTAGTATTAATCCCATACATAATAGAAATGATGATAATAATAATAAAAATAAAATAAACAGCCAGCTATACCACATCACTATGTTCAGATTGGCACATAAAGTTGCTATAACAGTGACGTAAATAGGCAATACATTTTGAAAGGAAGTAGAGGGGAATAGAGTTTGAATATTATAATGAAATAGACGAAGACCATAATTATGTACGCATATCCAGTGCTCTCTAGGAAATTTCTTACATTCTTCACTATTTCAAAAAATTCTTCACCTTCTCCTAAAAAAGGGGAAGAAAAAAACAACTTATAAAAAAATAGGTTCAAAGTCAAGTATAACAAAATTGAAAAATTTAACTAAAAATTCCAATTTTTCTCTTTTTCAAATACTTTTGATGAGGTGATAAGCAAGCACCATTCACGCAATTTTCTAACTTCATTTCCATTTTAAAAAGAACTTTTTGCTTTCACTCCCCCTCCAAATGCACCCAGGAGATGGAATATCATGCTAGTCACTAGATGTCACTTTGTCATACCGGGTGACTACTTGATTCGAGCACCCAAGCGAAAAAATTAGCTAAAAGGTGAAAAAATTCAAAACTTATAAGCATTTTTGACAACATAAGTAAAAATTAAAATTTTGAAATTTATTGATAAACGCTTTTAAGCACTAAATAAATATTATTTTGCTATTCATTCTTACTAACATTATTCAAATATATAATTTATTTCTATCAGGGAAAGATTTTTGCGCTAGGGGTGCTCGAGTCAAGTAGTCACCCAGTATGATACTAGAATCAAAAATTTTTCGCCTTTTCTTTACCCCAACACATTTTGAGGAAAAACCCTTTTCATACTTGCGGGAAGAAAGCGCTACTTTACCTCCCGCTCGCTAATCACTCGGGTCTCAAACGAGCGCTTTTCTCCCGCATTTAGGAAAAATTTCGTTCACTACTCGGGAGAAAAACTGATTTTAGACTCGTGACAAACGACACACTCGCCAAGAATCACTTTTACCTCCCTAGTTGTGAAATATTCTATTTTGTCTTCTCTCAAACATAACGTCTGAAGGTTGATGTTGGATGTCGGCTACTTCTTACACCCAGTAATCATATGAGTTCGTATTATTCATCAAGTTTATACTAAGCGACCTGAAACAGCATATTAAATTTTTAGATTTTTTTTGTTGTTGTATTTGAGAAAATATGAATAACGGAAATGGTATCAAATTACAGTTTTACACTTTTTTTTTTTTCAAAAACGCAATGAAATGATTTAAAATTTTATTAAGTATGGTTTTTTGGAAACATTGTTTCGGGTAGGTTAGCACTTATTTTTTCTATTTTTTTGATTTTTTCATTTTATAATGAATTTATTTACCTACAGAAAATAAAGAATTAAAATTTCTTAGAAAGGATCCCACAACGAAAATCATATTTTTGTTATTAAATCATAGATTTGGTCATGTTTTCTTGAATTTTAGTCATCCGCCATTTTGAATCTATTTTGACCCAAATTTGAGATACCGTTCTGTTACTTACCAACATTTAAATCTTGAAGATTCTACACATTACCACACGTCCACATCTGTCACCCAACGACCTCTACTGGTCAAATTACTCATTAAGGAATCACTGTAGTGTGCTAACCTTTTTAAGTTTAAGGGTATATTTCACATTCACGGTTCTTTTTTTTAGTATAACCAAACTTCGCAAGCACTGTATGTTATCTATATGGGAATCAAAATTGATAACCCTAAAAAGTGACATTTTTGAGAGTAAAATTCTTCGTGAGTTTCTTATGAAAACTTTTGAAATTTGAAAATGAAGAAGATAAGACACTGCTCTTTGAATTGTTCAGAACGAAAAATTCAAATTCTAATTTACAAGAAAGTTATAAGCTGTGAAATATGGCCTCCTCAAAAGCCAATTTATTTTTACGTTTTTCTCGACAAATAATCACTTAACCAAAAAAACCTTCTGTGAAGTTTCTCAAATTCTCATTATAGGTGTATATTTCAAATTTCAAGTGAAACAGATGAGTAGTATTTGAGAATCAAAGATGTACGAAAATGATCATTTGGCAGGCAAACCTGTATGCAATCGTGTATGTAGAATAGACCCTTAACAGTTTTGATAAAGTTTTGAACTTTTTTTGGAAATTTTTTAAATGATAAATTTTGACTTGCCTCACTTAAAACTGCAATGAGTAGCTGAATTTTCAAGATAGTGGTTTGGGGTTGATTTTATCCGATTTCTAAGTAGTTTTAAACATGAATTTAGCAAAAAAAGTGAAAAACAAAAAATTGGTGCACCCGCCCCTTATCCTATGCCCGCTCACATACACTTAGATACGGTTGAAAATTTGAAAATAATGTATCCATAGAGATCTCATATTTTCAATTCGTTCAAAAAATATATATCTGGGAAATTGAGAAAGGTTAAAAATAGGAGGGAAGGGGACTGAAGGTTGAAACTTAAAAACGATTGCATTTCAGCTCAAGAGCTATCCAACAATCCAAACCGTATGATAATCGATTGAGA
The DNA here is from genome assembly GCA_009761765.1 of Phenacoccus solenopsis. Lineage (NCBI taxonomy): Eukaryota > Metazoa > Arthropoda > Insecta > Hemiptera > Pseudococcidae > Phenacoccus > Phenacoccus solenopsis. The sequence goes on along the minus strand of CM019756.1, from coordinate 33,219,285 downwards.
TGGAAGGCTGTAGATCTTGTTTAAAAATTGTATAAGATGCTGTAGTAAATCTCTAGAGCCGAATTTCAATTGAAGTAAAATTGTGAAATGTGATGAAAAATCATCATCAGGTAGTCATAACATGAATTCTGCCACGCTAACATGGGAACCTTACCAAGTGCCACACGGCGCGGCGATCGGACTAATATTGCGCCTGTATGTAGCAGGGTATACAACTACTTCAACGCCACAATCATACACTTTTTTGAAACGAGCATAGTTTTTAAAATTCACGGTTACCAAGTTGAAAATTTGTTGTACATAAATATAGTCAAGGTGGTCCTAAAAGTTTTTCCAAATTATTTTGTGAGATTAACAGTTGGTGAATCAGGTCGAGAGAAACAAAAACTGTTATGTACACATAAACGACATAAGTGGTCATGGAGGAACAATTAATTTACCTACGGTTTAACATCAGTGCGTGAACTCATTTAAAATTTTATATGTGGTAAATGTAGTACCCATGATTTATATTTTTTAAAAATGATATAAAATATCTTGCCTACACCGAAAAGGTTTTGCTCTCCCCCCTTGTAACCAAAAATTAAGTACATTACGTTGATTTTTTTTTCTATGTAAGTAGATATATATTTTTGAAAAAAAAAAAACAATCGATCACTTATATACTTATTATTTATACCATTTTTTCAAATACTCAATTACCAAATAAAAAAAATCATGAGGAAAAAGCTTTTCATTACATAATAGTATATTACGCAACAAGGGTGAAAAGTGAGTGTTTACAACGAGCGCGTTAAGTCGCAGCACGAGCCGAAGGCAAGCCTCCATCCCCCTCCTCCCTTCTAAAAAAAAGTACGACATATGAATTCTCAATGTTCTTCGAAAATGGGAATAATGAACTAGATATTTTCTAAATGAAGAGGTGAATAAATTTAGGGAATTTTTAGGAGTAAAAGGGTGGAGTTGAAGTCAACATTTGACTAAGAGACTGATTTCTTGGGTTTTTGGGTTATTGGTAATATCGCCTGCGTATCGTAATCTATTTATTGTGAACAGCACATCAAAGTGTTTTGCAGTCCTTTTGAATCGACTATAGGAGACCTCCAGAGGACATTGACTCTGCGGAAGGAGTGACGGAGCCCTCAACTAATATATTATGTATTTGAGCACTTTTTAGCTGAGTTTTTAACTAAAAAACGACAGCTATTACACCCTACCTGATTTGGGAAGGGAAGGTCGGGGGAGGATGGGATTTTCAAATCTTTGCGTTTCAGACTATTAGTAATTATCTTGCAAATGTCCAATGTTTTGGTATTTATATGACTATATATATATGTAATATGCATAGATTTATCTATGGATAAAGTGGCATCATTTTTCGTCGTCAACCGGTAAAGTGGTATCTTTTTTTTGATGCTACTTTACCATCACATTGCTAATTGATTTAGCTATGCGTCATGACGTCATTGGTGTGGTTATTTGGGTGATGCCACTTTACCTCTTATATTCTATTTTTTGTACAAAATTTTTTTTTTTCGGTCACGGTCGTAGTAGCCTCATGTTTTTGATGTTTATAGGTAAAGTGGTATCATTTAAAAAATTCGTTTCCAAGAAAATCTATGAAATTATACATTCCGTTCACCATCGTAGAGTCGTTAATTTGACATTAGATGCACTTCTAACGAGGGACTGTTCAGATATGTTAAGTCGCTGATCTGCTTGAATGGTTGCCTATATCGAAGTACCTCAGGCGCCTACCCACACGCCGCGCCGTATAAATTTCATCCGATATGGGCGTAGGTTTTTTGTAGCAGTGTTGTCAACGTGAAAAAATAAGTTATGAGAAAACAAAAAATTTATCATTTTGAGAAAGTTTAGTGTACACTGGATAGAGGTTGATTAAATAAGTAAAAACTGTTGTATGCATACAAATTGCCTAACTTGAGATTTGAAGGGGCAGTTATTCAAAAAAATCATTAAAACAATTTCTTCGAGAAATCTTATTCTACTCTTCGTGATGAACGAAAATGGTGCTTCGCAAAAATCATGTATCTTGAGAAATAAAGGCGCTGTGTGGATTACTACTTTCTTAATTGCGTATTACAGTACAACATACAAAAAAAAATTGATTAAGTAAATACTCACAACATACTTATTCAAAACGTTCGTTCTCACATGTCATCACAAATTGATTGAAATTTGGAAAACATATTTTGTGATTTTTCTATGCTGATCAGCTAGTACTCATATCATCATCTACCGTTAAACTTGGAGGAGGATGATGAAAAAATTCATCCCTAGTTATCTATTTTCACGTTTTAAAAAATATGAAAGTGTAGAGGTGAATAATTTTGATACGTAGGTACCCTAAAGCAGGTGTTACCGATTAAAAATGCTAGGAAATTGATAAACAATTCAAAAAAATAAAAATAATGAAATAAGAATTCATTTATTTTGAAAATTTTTTAATAATTATAGACTTATTTACTTAATGATATATACATACACAGCACCTTCAATTTTCAAGATACGCAATTTTTGCAGAGCACCATTTTAGTTCATCTCAAAAAGTTGAATAAGATTCCTTGAACAATTTTTTTTCGATGATTTTTTGGGTAACTGCGCCTTCAAATCTCAAGTTAGGCAATTTGTGCATATAACAGTTTTTACTTATTTAATCAACCTCTATCCAGTGTCTACCAAATTTTTTCAAAATCTCAAGTTTTTTGTTTTCTCACAACTTAATTTTTCACATTGGCAACACTGCTACAAAAAACCTAGGCCCGTATCAGATGAAATTTATACGGCGTGTAGGTAGGTGCCTGAGGTACTTCTTATAAGGCAATCATTCAAGCAGATCGTTAACTTACATATCTGACTGAGTGACTGGTTCCTCGTAAGCAATGTGCAAACTGATGTCACCTTGACCATAGACCACTATATACATATACCGATACGTTTTCCCTCACGCCATGCGCGGACAGGTATTCATAAAATACGCTCAAAATTTGGTGAGAGATTCTTCTTGAAAATGCGCAAAACAAACTTTTTTGTTTTTTCGATAAATTTGAAAATAGCGGACCACTAAAATTTTGAGGGAAGCTGGAGAAGGGGTAAATAGCTCAAATTCTTTGTTTTTGACCTCATGTGAAAGAATGAGTCACGAAAGCTAACATATTCAAATTTCAGCTTCCTGAGTCCATAATGAGAGGAGTTAGAGCAAAAAACGGCTTTTTGAGGAAGTTTTGAGTCATGAAATTTCTTGAATCTTCCATATCTTCCCACCAAATCAAGTTAAATAGGTCAAAGTTTGTGTGTAGGGTTAGTTGATGACCAAAATATGACCTCTTGAATTTGGACCAAAATGGATACAAAATGGCGGATTATCAAAATTTGAGTAGAGCTTGAGGAGCCTTAAGTTGGTAAAAATGTAATTAATATGAACTCATATCATTATTGGGGATAAGAAGTATGCTATACCCAATTTATTTCCATACATGATGTTGGAATGGAGAAGGGGGGATTATCGACCTTAAATAGTGGTGGGGGGTACGAGAGGTCGAAAATCTATTATTGTGGTGTATTGGTGCAAGAAATTTCATGAATCATTCATATCTCATCAGCAAATCGACCCAGAAAGGTCAAACATTGTATGTAGCACTAGTTGGTGACCAGAATATGAGCTCTTCAGTTTCGACTAAAACGGATCTAAATTTGCGGATCATAAGGATTTTAAGATAATTTGAAGACCCTCAAATCGTTATAATTTGGAAACACCTGTTCACATGGTTATTTCATGGCAAGAAATACTACGTTTGTGCCAAATTCAAATTCTCAAATGTTTTTGGAATGGATAGGGTAGGGGTGTTTAGACTTGGTATTGTGTGTGGTGTGTAATCACTAATCATGAAGGGTTAAGTAAGCTTATTACCAAATTAAAACAAGCCCCAGTTAAATAATTTCACTCCAGAAAGTACGTAAGTATGCAAATATATTCATGTATAGTCGCATGTATAGCATTCGAATTCTTAGCGTAAAAATTTTACGTTGCACAAAATTTCAAAGCGCAACTTGCGCCTTGAAAAATCCAAATATAGTTTGTTCGTTGTTTACACTGTTCGCACGCGACGCTAGTACATTTCGTTACGACTTCAGTACTCGAAATATAAAATACTATTAGGTAAAATATTACTTCGAAAGTTACTGGTATTCAGTTATTGTCATTAACTAGACTTACTAAGTTGTTAATGACGTTGCTTTAAATGACCAAGTTTACTACCAGAAACAACCGAACTCGCTTCACAGTAGCATAAATAGGCAGTTTATTTGTGGGGTGGAGGAGGGGATGAGGGGTTCAACATTGGAATGTTATAATAAAAAAGGCAATAATTAAAATGTTATGAAACAAAATCCAATTTTCATTTTTTTTTGCTCACTACAATATTGATAATTTTATAGAAGAATTGATTCCATTTGGTGAAATTTTAATTTTTCATGACCTCTTCAAAATTATGTAGGGCAAAGGGAGTGAGATACGTTACTTTTCGAAAATTATAAAATAATACTCTTTAGCAATTTTCATAATCGATCACCAATAGGAATGCAATCGCCTGTCGTGATAGGCAAGAGTTCATCATCACGTCCACGAAATTTCTATTGTTCACAGTTGGGAAGCTTTCCTAAGAAAAACTTCAATCTCATAAATTTTGATGCATGGAAAAGATTTAAAATTTTGGAATAGTATCCTCATAAAAATAGCCCAGATGTTTTTTTCAGTTTTTCATTTGTACGAAAAAAATATGGCTCCGAGGGACTATCAGGTAAGCAAAACAATAACCTGGTGGCAGTTGAAATCAACAGAGTATTGTCTATAAAGATGTAAAACGAAATTGAAATGCGCATGAAATGAATAAGCGCTCTGATTTACAATAGTGGGTAATTAGATACGTACTGAGGATTCAATCTTGGTGTAATAAGGCTGCAATAATCGTATTCATAATATGTTTAAAATTGAAATTCCGCTAAATTAAGAGTACATTGTACATACACGTCCTCAAAAAAAGAAGATGAGCGTAGATATGTTTGAAAATTTGGGAATAATGTATCCATAGAAATATCTTCGGACTGTTTATTTCATATTTTCATTTTGATAAAAAAATATGGATGCGGGAAATTACGAGCGGCTAAAAATGGGTGTTGGGAGCCCATTGCCTCTCGGCTCAAAAGTTATCCAACAAACCAAACCGCAACAAAATCATTTGAGTTGGACTGCTGTAGTTCTGTATAAAAATTGTGTAAGCTGCCATAATAAACCTCGAGAGCCAAATCTCAATTAATGTAAAATTGTGATGAAAAATCATCATCAGACAGCCATAACATGGATTCTGCCGCACTACGCATTGGTAAGTAATTATTTCATCCCAAACAAATGGTTATAGAAGCTATGATTGTTGTTAAATCAAAGAAATACTTTTTCTGTTAATCGTTCAGAGAATATAATTAGAGGTGGTTTTGTGATTACTACGTGAAGTGAGACTTCGCTGCGTTCATTTTCTGCATCAATTATGCCATATTATACTAATAAATAAGAATCTAATGTTCTCTGAGCATAAGTACAGTACGCATGAAATTGAGGTATTTTGATAAAAATTTCTTCACAAAAAATTATTAGATCAAGATGTCAGCGAAATGCGGCGAAAAATTCAGCTCCAGTAACGTGGCATGGTTGCTTACGATTTTTTTTTTGTTTACATATAATAAACAATTTCACTCTAAAAAGTATGCACATAGGTACATTCATCGTCTGCAGTCATGTTCAATGTTCAGCATTTGAATACTTCGAGTAAAAATTTTTAAAATTCGTGAAAATTTTGAAGCAATTCGCGCGTTGCCAAATGCAAATATAATGTACAGGTGCATAGCATTGTAATATTTCACGTAAAAACTTATAATTCGTGAAAATTTTAAAGCGCAATTCGCACGTTGTCAAGTATAAATACCTACCTACGATTTGTTTACACTGTTGGCGCGCAACACTAGAACATTTCGTTACGACTTCAATGCTTAGAATATGAAATATCATTTGGTATAATATTACTTCGAGAGTAATTGGAATTCCTTTCTCGAAAATAACCCAACTTAATGGAAAAACTTCACTCACTTGTAGGTTATAATGAGGTAACAAACTCAAAAGAAACCAGCATTTTCTTCACTAGTTCATTCGTTATTCATAAATAGACATACCTATTTAACAAAAACCGATAGTTAAGCTTAAATTCGAATACGACTTTCATTTATGACTCTTGAGTCATAAACGCGTGCATGAAATTGTACTAGAGATTTCCACAGCGTTTTTTTCAAAACATGACTTCAACTCTACTTTGATTCCTGACGAACGGATCGCCAGCACCAAAGAGCCACCAATAAAATTCAAGTATGTTCGGATAGGTTCGGATTCGCTGGTAATAATTTTGTTCAGAGTACTGAAGGCACAAATGAGGTCAAGTAGAATCCACTCGCGAGACAACCTAACCTAACCCAACTTTGAGGAAAGGAATGTAGGTCTGAAAGTTCCAAGTCTGAAGGTTCGAATAGTGGGATAAATAATGATGTAAAAATCGCAGAAATAAATATCTAAAAAATAAAAAATAAAAAAAATAAAAATGACAGAAAAATCGTCGAAAAAACATTCTGCATATAGAGATTGATTCGAAACCGGCACCTCCAGCAAACCGAGCCATTCCTACTACTGCACGGCTACGAGCTTTACGGCAGAATTTGGCGAAAATTGCGTATAGTAGTATAGTACCCCCTTATAACATGCCTCTACATATATTGCGTAAATTTCATTGGTTCCTCTTTGGTGCTGGTGATCCGTTCTATGATTCTTGTAAGTCTCCAAATTTGCTTCGAACTCCATCTTGACTCCAAAGTCAATTTAAAAACTATGAATTTAGACTGCAGCTTGATTTATGATTTTCAATCGTATCCCAGTATTATAAAATTAGTATTCTGTAGAAAATTTCGCGCAAAATTATTTTAAACCAAAATTTACCTCCCAAGTGCCTTTTTTTTTGTGCAAAAAAAGTGAAATTTCTGCATTGTAATATGAGTTTATTAAAACTTTAAATCTGTGTTATTCAAAATTTTCGAAAGTAGCATATATACGTACTTTGCAATATAACATTAAAGGTTAGAGTAGCGCAATTATGACCCAAGATGGTGTCATGACATCACCCATTTACGTAGGTGCCCTACTAAACAAGTAAGCTTACATAATAGAAACCAAAAAAAACAAATAATAGTAAAAAAGTGCCTATTTCAGAAATATAAATAAACAGTAGTTAAAAAAAAAGTCAGCTATCACAGTCGTTATCATCTTCAATCAGGTACAATATTTTTTTGACATGTTTGAATTGAAATAGCGAATAACCAGGATATTATCATTCGCAATTTTGAGTGCGTAACGTACATATACATTATCCTCTCCACGCACCAACGTGGAGTACTGTCGCATATTATACAACACAGCGATGCAGTTTTTAATTTTTTTAACTATGTTCCATCACTCCTAGGATTCTGAAATTTTTAAGGCGTATTTTCACGTAAAAAATACATTTTCTGAAAAAATTTCGTGTTTGATTCTAGTCTAGTTTTTGAGAAATTGCCATTTGAAAATTTCAAGATCGCATAACTTCGTATGTAATAATTGGAAAAAATTCTTGTTCGTGCCTTTTATTAATAAGAAGATGCAAAACAAATGTCAACATTTTATCTCGACTGAAAAACACGTTTTGGCCTTTATCAAGGGAAACAGATGGAGTGGGGGTCTAAAATTTCGGTCACAATTTTTTCTCCATAGGGTCTACCTTATGGCCTTGGAATCGTTTGGAAAGCTTTCGCGGGCATCCCACCATGCCCTTTCCTCTGCATTAACATTTATTTCCTCAAATACTTCCGAAACATTTGCAACTTGAAGCATGGCTAAAAAAAGGTTTATTGGGCCTTTAACAGTATGATCTTCAATTCAAGTCGTCGATTATTTTCGTTCATTTTCACGAAAATTTTTTAGTTGCGAATTTGATTCGAAAAGCAGCCATTAGGCATGGTTCGATTCAACAGCTGCATTGTGAGTCACTACTAATGTTTGTTCGTAAAATCAAGTAAGACATATAATTTACGAATAACGTTCAGCTGTATAATTTATAGCGCTTAAGTACATAACATTCGATGCTAAAATTTGACAAAATTTGCACACCAAGGCAAGGTATTCATTACTTAACCAACCGCAGTTTTTAGAAACACTTTCAAGCTAGTACTCATTTTCTTACCTATATAATTCACAACTACGTAGCATGAATTTTTGCAACTTACGTTTTTTTTTTCTCGCAACCTTTTATTTTACAGTTTGTGTAAAAGCTGAATGGAGTAAGATATACACATCACATTTACATATCTGATTTTACCATTTTTTCCAACTTTCACTCAATTTTGTTGCAGGTGATGACAGAGGATTAATTGTGAATCAGCTTTTTGGGGGAGGCTTTCCATATGTTTTCCCTCCAGATGTCCGTTATTCTCACTATAATCGTAGATACATGTTCGTTGAGTCTGGCGATACAGTTACTAGAACGTATTATCTATGTCCACCTCATCCTGAACACCAAGGCATACATCAAACATGTGTTCTCCCTTATGACCTTCCAGAAAATGAATTGGAACCACGCTGTGATGGCCATATTGTGGAAGCTCTAGTTCTACCAATTGGAGAACAGTGTGGTAAGGATGAGGATCCAGGTGTCCTTCATCAGGTCTTTTATCGTGTGAGTAATATATAGATATATTAAGATCCTCAAAAAATAATACATCTTATTTAAGGTATAAGCTTCACCTTTTTTTTTGCTTTCATATTGCTAACGTATGATAAAATAATTATTTTCTGGCATAGATATGCAAATATTCGTATAATGAAAGAAGAAATGAATACGTGTTTGAGTCTGAGTCTGAGAAATTTTTAAACGTGTACGAAATATGCTATTCCGGTCACCATCAGAATCAGTTGTATTCACATTTTGCTATTTGGAAAACTGCCTTATTGGGAAATGATATTTTGAGTAACGAAGCTAATGTCAACACAACCTTTCAAGACAATGTGAGTAAAAAAAGAAATTTAGATGCTAATCGATTTTTAATACGTTATTTACTCATATATTCTTACATTTCCCAAAAATTTAATCAATTTGATATATCATCATATACATAAAGCTACGAAACCGAAATTTATGAAAAAGTTGGAAAAAAGTCTTGAACCTTCTTATTGCACCTAGAAAGCTAACTTTTTTTAAATCGAAAACAGGAAAATGTTCTGGATTCAGTTCCCTACAATATGGCGATATTACTTCATCATAATTAACTGAAATCTTGCTAGATGAATGAAAAAACAAATGAAAAAACTGCACTAAAAATGAAGACAAAAAACAGAAAAATTCTCAGTCCCTTTCATAGCACCTAGAGAGCTGATTTTTTTATTCTATACCATACATATGTAAAGCCAAAAACCTTTAATTTACGAAAAAAATTGAAAAAAATCCACAGGCCGTTCTATAGCACCTAGGAAGCTACATATGTCTATTACAAAATAATACTAGTTTGGTGATAAATCATTAGAAATCAAAATGAATATTATCTAGTTATTAATGAAAAAACTGTAAAAAATTGATGAAAATGCCATTAACACGAATTTTTTCATTATAAAATCTGAAATTTTTCATAACAATTTTACGATAGCTGCTGGAATTGTATTGTAACTTTGCTAAATTCTTGATGTGAAAAATGTAAAAAACGATTAATGAAAAACTTATTTTCATGTAAAAGAAATCTGTAAGTGAAGTGCCTAAAATTTCAGCTTCGTAAATTTATACCAACACAACAGAAATTAAGAAAATTCTCTTCATAATTATGCCCTTTTCTCATTTTTTCCAATGTCAAAGAAGTGAAAGAAAAATTCATTAATAGTACTTATCGTATATTTATGCCCTACCATCTTTTCCTTACCCTAAAAAATACCCCCCAAAAAAATTATATATTATTTTTTATGATTTCAAACATTTGGATAGGTAGGCATGAAAAATCAAAGCTTTTCCTATTTTACAATTAAATTTTTTCATATAATTATGTAGCTATAATAAGTGTTTTCAGTATAGCTATGATGTTCTTAAATTAAAATTCATATCTAATATGCTATAAATATGATTATAGAATCCCGTCATCTTGAATACCGGTACTTTCATATTACAACCAGTATTACCACCCCAACTTATGGCGTGGGGGGTGGCACGTAGAACTTTCCTTTATAATAGTAATCTCGCATATATGCGGAGCGACCTAATTGGATCTTGGAATGACCTTATTGACCAAATAAAAACCAAGTTGATAAACGTGAGTTTTTTACAATAATTTATAGAGTAAGCATCTAAATTAAGTATAATCATACATAGATAGTCCACCGTACGTTAAATTTTTATCACTCTAGAACTAGAACTGGAATCATTTTTTGCTAACATGTAGGAAACAATTCAAGATAGAGGACTCGCAAATGGCTCATTTTAAAATACTGAAATGTAGAATAATTTAATTTTTTGTAAAAGTTACTAATGTCCATTTACTTTTAGAATTAATTTCGTAAAACCGATTTCTTTACTCTATTATGAATTTTCGGGACTTTCTCAAAAACTAAATCGATGACAGTGGTTTTTTAATAGTGAAACACATTCGCAATTTTATGCTCTTTTGAATGAGCTACTTATAAACTTTCCTTCCATATTTTTTTCTTGAGATATTTGCAAAAAACCAACTAATAAATCAAATTTTTTTGTAGTACTGGAGCTCATTCACAGAGCGCGCTCTAAAAAATTAATTAGTTTTATTGAAATAACTCTATACTCACATCGATGGCAATAATGCTTTAAAATTGAATCATGTATAACATGTCAACCTCTTTCGAATGAGCTATTTCCGAACACTTTAAATCAATTTCTATCCTAGATATCATTTCCTTCAATCGGCGTTGCGGTGAAGCTTTATAGCCGATAAAGAATTACTCCCGAAAATGACAAAAATAGCTCCTCAAATGGCCAAAATATAAAATGTATATTACGTAAATTTACAGGACTATAGATACTCATCTTCTTTTAATGATGAGATGTAAGCAATAAGGTGGGCTGAATTTAGGTACTTTTCAAGTGAAGGGCACGAGTTTACATTACGGCTAAATAATCTCAAAACCAAATCATTAAAAATTTCAGACCTCCAAGTTAATTTTTAGACACTCCAAAATAATGTCAGTTTTAAAAATTTTCAAATTAAAAAAAAACAATCTTGATCAATTAAAAATTTCAAGTTATACTTTTTCGTTCAAAAAGTTGAAAAAATTTTAGCCTCCAATTACGTTTGAATCGTGATTTTTCAAGAATTCTTCTTATTCTTATAAAATGAAATAATCATTTTCAATTCTTATACGATTTACCCATTTTCAGGCAAAAGTATCGGTACAAGTATATGCTGGAATCTATGGAGCAATAACACATGTAAATGCGCGAATTATTCCACAGGTTTGGTGGATAACAATATACAATTGGAAGTTAAGTAAGGGTACTACTAATACTACCTAATTCAGGCAATACAGCGAGAATACGCTGTGATGGTAATGATATAATTGTATGCCAAAATGTCAATTTGGAAGTACCACAAGGAATGTTCTGTTGCAAAGCTAACTTTATAGCCACACTTATAGGAATTCCCATTCGGGTTTCGAAAAACTTTAAATTTTAGAAAGAGAAAATTTATGGAAGGGATCACAAGCGTCGAGATTTCTTTAATTTTCCAATACCTAATTTAAGATTAATTTTATTATATCACCTATTTTTCAAATTAAATTGATAAATAATTTATTATATTCTCTAATATTACAAGTATATTCATGCCCTATACCTTAATTGTTATAATGTGATGATATAAAGTAATTGTAAGTTCTGTACGTTATCATTTAATATTAATTAAAATTTATCGTGATGCACAAGTGTTTCTAATAAACGTTTAATAATTAGTTTTCGAATATACTTATTTGATAGAGGTCTTAATTTTTCACTATTTTCTTTTCCATTGTACGCGAGTTCGTCGAATACCCCATGCCAAGAATACAATATTACCAACAGAGCTACAAAGGTTCCTTGTTCAAGCGGGATTTTTTATATATTTAGTAAAAATTGCATCATACTAAGCGATCTCAAAGGAGAAACACATTATAAAAAGAAAAGAGGAAATAATGTCTGTCTCACTGGAGTTTTATTTAAATTTGAAACCTATGACCAAAAGCAGTTGAGCAGAAAGAATTCAAATTTTTTCACATTTAAAAAAAATCTTTTAATTATCCTTTTACAAATAAATAAAAACAATTTATCTGAAATCGTTTGATTTCATTTCAATCATAAAAAATGTACAATCATTTGCCATGAAAACCCTGCATTCAATGACGCTTGGTCAGGCTTTCTAATTGAATGGAATTTTTCTTTTTAGTATTAATCCCATACATAATAGAAATGATGATAATAATAATAAAAATAAAAGGAACAGCCAGCTATACCACATCACTATGTTCAGATTGGCACATAAAGTTGCTATAACAGTGGCGTAAATAGGCAATACTTTTTGAAAGGGAGAGAGGGGAATAGAGTTTGAATATTGTAATGAAATAGACGAAGACCATAATTATGTACGCATATCCCATGCTCTCTAGGAGATTTCTTACATCCTTCACTATTTCAAAAAATTCTTCACTTTCCTCTGAAAAAAAGGGAAGAAAAAAAAACAACTTACAAAAAAAATTGGTTCAAAGTTAAGTATAATGAAATTGAAGAATGTAACTAAAAATTCGAATTTTTCTCTTTTTCAAATACCTTTGGTGAGGTGATAAGCAAGCACCATTCACGCAATTTTCTAACTTCATTTCCATTTTAAAAAGAACTTTTTGCTTTCACTCCCCCTCCAAATGCACCCAGGAGATGGAATATCATGCTAGTCACTAAGTGTCACTTTGTCATACCGGGTGACTACTTGATTCGAGCACCTAAGCGAAAAAATTAGCTAAAAGGTGAAAAAATTCAAAACTTATAAGCATTTTTGACAACATAAGTAAAAATTAAAATTTTGAATTTTATTGATAAACGCTTTTAAGCACTAAATAAATATTATTTTGCTATTTATTCTTACTAACATTATTCAAATATATAATTTATTTCTATCAGGGAAAGATTTTTGCGCTAGGGGTGCTCGAGTCAAGTAGTCACCCGGTATGATACTAGAATCAAGAATTTTTCGCCTTTTCTTTACCCCAACACATTTTGAGGAAAAACCCTTTTCATACTTGCGGGAAGAAAGCGCTACTTTACCTCCCGCTCGCTGATCACTCGGGTCTCAAACGAGCGCTTTTCTCCCGCATTTAGGAAAAATTTCGTTCACTACTCGGGAGAAAAACTGATTTTAGACTCGTGACAAACGACACACTCGCCAAGAATCACTTTTACCTCTTTAGTTGTGAAATATACTGTTTCGTCTACTCTCCAACATAACGTGTGAAGGTTGATTTTGGATATCGGCTACTTCTTATACCCAGCAATCATATATGAGTTCATATTATTTTTCAAGTTTATATTAAGCGACCTGAAGCAACACATTAAGCTTTTAGATTATTTTGTTGTTGTATTTGAGAAAAATGTGGAAAACGGAAATGGTATCAAATTACAGTTTTACACTTTTTTTTTTTTTTCAAAAACGCAATGAAATGATTTAAAATTTTATATAAGTATGGTTTTTTGGAAACATTGTTTCGGGTAGGTTAGCACTTATTTTTTCTATTTTTTTGATTTTTTCATTTTATAATGAATTTATTTACCTATAGAAAATAAAGTATCGAAATTTTTTAGAAAGCATCCTACAACCAAAATCATATTTTTCGTTCTTTAATCCCATATTCGATCACCTTTTCTTGAATTTTATTCATCTACCATTTTGAACCTATTTTGACCCAAATTTGAGATACCGTTCTGCTTCTTACCAACATTTAAACATTGAAGATTCTACACATAATTACACGTTCACATTTGTCACCCAATGACCTTTATTCATCAAATTATGCATTAACGAATCACTGCAGTGTACTAAACTTTTTCAGTTTATCAGTTTTGATAAAGTTTTGTACTTTTTTTGGAAATTTTTTAAACTATAAATTTTGACTTGCCTCACTTAAAACTGCAATGAGTTGCTGAATTTTCAAGATAGTGGTGTGGGATTGGTTTTATCCGATTTCCAAGTAGTTTTATCATGAATTTAGCAAAAAAAGTGAGAAACGAAAAATTGGTCGACTCGCTTAGATACGGTTGAAAATTTGAAAGTAATGTATCCATAGAGATCTTATATTTTCAATTCGTTCAAAAAATATATATCTGAAAAATTGAGAAAGACGAAAAATGGGGTGGAGGTGGCTGAAGGTTGAAACTTACAAAGTATTGCAGTTCGGCTCAAGAGCTATCCAACAATCCAAAGCGTATGATAATCGATTGAGATGGAGGGCTGTAGATCTTGTTTAAAAATTGTATAAGATGCTGTAGTAAATCTCTAGAGCCGAATTTCAATTTAAGTAAAATTGTGAATTGTGATGAAAAATCATCATCAGGTAGTCATAACATGAATTTTGCCACGCTAACATGGGAACCTTACCAAGTGCCACACGGCGCGGCGATCGGACTAATATTGCGCCCGTATGTAGCAGAGTATACAATTACTTCAACGCACTTTTTTGAAACGAGCATAGTTTTTAAAATTCACGGTTACCAAGTTGAAAATTTTTTGTACATAAATATAGTCAAGGTGGTTCTATAAGTTTTTCCAAATTATTTTGTGAGATTAACAGTTAGTGAATCAGGTCGAGAGAAACAAAAACTGTTATGTACGCATTAACGACATAAGTGGTCATGGAGGAACAAGTAATTTACCTACGGTTTAACATCAGTACGTGAACTCATTTAAAATTTTATATGTGGTAGATGTAGTACCAATGATTTATATTTTTAAAAAATGATATTTAAAATATCTTGCCTACACCGAAAAGGTTCTGCTCTCCCCCCCTCGTAACCAAAAATTAAGTACATTACGTTGATTTTTTTCTATGTAAACAGATATATATTTTTGAAAAAAAAAAAAAAAAACAGTCGATCACTTATATACTTATTATTTGATCAAGTTTATAAGTTTTCAACTTCAATATTTGAGATTCACTCAAATTTGAGGAAGCATTCTCATTGATAATTGAGGAGATGACTGAGTGAAAGAAATAAGAACATATTGGGTTATCATCTATTGAGACATCAAGAAAAAATGGGATGAAATAATGAATTTTTCATCGAATTACTATATAAAGCACTATACATGAGCCCACTCCCCTCCCGGAGTTGGAGAGGATGTTGAATTTTTTTTTCTACCTAAATAATGTTGTGGGAAATTCCAATAAATGAACGCTGAGTCCAAATATTTACTCGGACATATTTTTCAAACATCTTTCTTCACTTCTACTTCTTTCACAGAGTAATCATTAACTGTCTTAATGAAAAATTATTGTCAATTAAAAAGAAATTTGTTACCTACATGTGCATACCTAAACAATCTACAGTTGCGACTCGTTTTCTCAATTTTTTCAACTTATCGATTTCAATCGATTATCGTGTTAACCTTTCTATCTATCTTAGCGGTTCTCAAAATTTAATCATTTTTTTTTTAATTACTCGCGTTAATTGCTTCAGTAAGAGTACCTAATCGAAGGGGTACATTTTTAGCACGAGTGCGTACAAATAAAGTATTTCCAGTCCATCTGCTTCCAAGTATAAGATGTAATTCCTAAAAATGGGAATTTTTTGATTTTTCTCGAATACAATTAGAGTTGAAAGAAAATGTTTGGAATAAAAAATGTGCGTATTGAAATTTCTGAAAAATTTTATTCTTCGACTTTTTTTGATAAATTCACTGGTTAATGAGAAATATTGCAATTTGAAGAATTAAGATCGCTTCTACTACATTACCCAAAACCCTGCAGTTGTAACATACGAATACACTAGCATATCGAACGTTCGATTTGTAAACATTCTGAAAGAATAGAACTTCATTTGTAAATGATTTATATCTAATAAACATTCAAGTTTATTAGAAAAATACATAGAATGAAAATTACTTAAAATTCATTTTCCAACGCTTTTTATTTAAAACTTTTTTTTCTTACGTTTATTATAATCAGGATAATTGGAAAGCATATTTTTGGGCTGTTCAAGAGAAATTTTCGGCAACTGAAATAAAATAAAACCGCGTAGATCTATAATTTATGAAATTTTACCAACAAAAAGAATACATACTACGAAAAAATCACCAAAAATCAAGAACCGCTGATATAGTTGGAAAATACAACACATGGTATATTACCCAATACAGTTAAGAAGGCTAATTGCTTCACAATTTTCGTTGCAATATAAGGTGGGTAAATATTTGATAGCTTTTTATTCAGATTAAAAATATGTGTAACATAACCGTTCAACAGTTCAAGTAATGTTACTTGACCGAAATTTATTTTTTTATTTGAGCTTTAGACCTATAAAATAAAACCCTTTACATCGGGAGAAATGTTTTCAAAAATCGTTGCTTAGAAAGTAATTCAGTGAAAAAGTTTTAAACAAAAGCCTATTGCTTGAACAGTATATGCCCTTCCCCTGAGATGAACAGCATTTTTATCGTTGATACTGTTATAAAATGTGTTACAAAAATTTCCACAAATGACATCTGTTATTAATGTATTATAATTGAAATTTTCACGCTTTTATCTTCATATTTTTTTTACCTACATCTCCAAAAGTAGGAACAACGGGGTTCTAAAATTTAGGCCAAATTATAACAAAACATCAAACCAAAAAACAAAAATTGCAAAGAAAATTACAAAAATAACAATAAAGGAAAATTTTCGTTACTCCAGAAATGTGCACCTGGTGAACAAATCTCCAATTTTCCTTCTTTTTTCGTCACTGCTGACTGATAAACCGAAAAAAAGGAATGAATCAAAAATTTAAAAAAGAAATAAGTTGAAAAATTACAAGAATTACCCTTCTGCGAAAGTTTTAATGATCGATTTCGCTCAAATTGCTCGATGATTTTATTTTAGACTACCTATTCATTTCTTATTTCAAGTATACCAGAAGCAACCAAAAAAAATCCCAAGTCCTTTCTTTGGCACAGTCGTATAATGTTCATATTTGCCTTCACTTTTTACTTACTCTACCCATCCATCTTATAACGACATTTTCATTGTTCAAGGGACATTCTTTGTCAGAGCGATTATTTTCTAAAAGGGCGAAATATTATTCACGCTGCCCTCTAACATGTTTGGTGACGAACTACACAAACCGCTGAGAATGACGGAATTATCAATTTTATATATTTTGGTTACCCTACCGTCCATCTCAGCGGTTCCGTGACCGTTAAGATTGCCGCGAATTCATATATATATACCAAAAAGTTGGACATTTGCCAGATGATTACAAATGGTCTGAAACGCAAAGATTTGAAGACCCCACCCTCCCCCGACCTTCCCTTCCCAAATCAGGTAGGCTGTAATAGCTATCGTTTTGTTAAAAACTCAGCTAAAAAATGGGTTTTAGAGATGAAATCATAAAAGAAAATTCATGAATTTTTCATATCTCTCAAATGAACCCAGAAAGGTCAAACTTCATACGCAGGATTCGGTGAGGATCAAAATATGACCTATGAATTTCAAATAATAGCAACTTGAGGCTCCTCGAATTATTCTTAAATTTTTACGAAGCGCCATTTTGGATCCATTTTGACACAAATTAAAGAGGTCACATTCTGGTTATTAACTAACCATATGTGTACAAAGTTTGACGTTTCAAGGTCCATTTGATGATGAGATATTAAGATTCATGAAATTTCCTGTAACGATTTCCTCTACAAAAGAATTTTTTGCTCTAACTACCCCCTAAATTCACTTAGGAAGCTAAAATCACAATAGGATAGTCACTCGGCTTTATTTTATCATATGACACTACTAGAAACAATTTTTGACCCCTCTTGTACCACCACATTTTGAGGCTGATAACTCCGCCTTCCCCCTCCAATTATCATGTGTGAACGTGAA
This sequence comes from Phenacoccus solenopsis, assembly GCA_009761765.1. Lineage (NCBI taxonomy): Eukaryota > Metazoa > Arthropoda > Insecta > Hemiptera > Pseudococcidae > Phenacoccus > Phenacoccus solenopsis. The sequence continues at coordinate 33,201,041 of CM019756.1, read as the reverse complement.
TTCGGGATATAGTATACCTCTTATCACTAATAATTGTATAGGTTCATATTGATTACATTTCCACTACTTTGAGGCTTCTCAAGCTTTACTCAAATTTTAATAATCCGCTATTTTGGATCCATTTTGAGCCAAATTCAAGAGATCGTATTCTAGTCCCAAACTAACCTCACATACAAAGTTTGGCTTTTCTAGGTCGATTTAGTGAGGAGATATAGAAGATTCAAGAAATTTCATGACTCAAAATTCCCTCAAAAAGCCTTTCTTCGCTCTAATTCCTCTCAAAATACACTTAGAAAGTTGAAATTTGGGTATGTTGGTGTCCGTACATCATTCCTTCATAATTATGAGATCAAAAATAAAAATTTTGAACTATTTGCTCCTTCTACAGCCCCCTCAAAATTTGTGTGATCCGCCATTTTGAAGTGTATCCAAAAAACAAAAAAGCACATTCTTCGCATTTTTAAGAAAAGTCTCTCTATAAATTTTTAGCGATTTTCATTAATACCCGTCAGCGCTACGCTAGGGAGGAAAATATATAATATACTTACTAAAAAGTTGGACATTTGCCGTATGATTACTAATGATCTGAAACGCAAAGATTTTGAGACCCCACCCTCTCCTAACCCCGTTCCTAAATCAGGTAGTCTGTTAATCTATCATTTGTATTAAAAACTCAGCTAAAAATGTGCTCATATCGTTCTTGTGGGCAAGAAGTCCTACACGTCCAAAGTTCATTTTCGTAGTTGGTATTGTCAAGGACAGGTGGGGGTTTGCAGACTCAATACTGTGAGTGGCCAATCAGCGTAAGGAGGTTAATAACACTATAACATTACTTATAGATCCGAATGAGCTCCGATAACAAAAGTTCCAGTATGGGGCATAGCTGCTTACTTTTTTTGCATTCAAAACTAATGAAAATAAAATTACTTTCATTTTAAGGTTATATGTTCCTCCACAAATTCTCAAGGAAAACGAGAATCCAGAGAATGAATTTTCCAAGTACAAATATAAATTACAAGAATAAATACCTATTCAATGCAGCTTCTTAGAATGTAAGATATGATTATACCTATATTTGTTAGTATTGTTGGACTATTTTATACTTATTTGTGCATGTACTTGTTAAAATGAAAGCAATAAAAATACCTATTTGTGTAATTTTTAAATACCTCCAAACAATATGATATGGACGGCGTAGAATGTATAACACCTAAAACCTGTTTGCTTTGTTCTTCTATGGAGATAGTAGCGTAACATAGAGCACATGCTCGTAAAGTTGATACAATGAAGGTGATGATCTTATGAATTTTTTCTGTGGTATCAGTGATGTACCTAATATTAAAAAAACGTCAACACTTACTGTATGCATGGCGAATGCCTATAATCTGAGACAATACATTAAAGTAAGCTTACACCATCCCTTGATGCAACTCCACACAAATTACATACAAGTGCATCAAAAACGTTAAGCACAGTAAATGGCAGACACAATCATCCACCATGTATACCAATTCGCTAAGCTTCATATATTTGGTTCTCAACCGTTTCCATTCTTCTACAGATAAATTCTAAAATTAAGAATATATCAAATCAAGAAAATCCAACAAGCATTCGCTAAATGTCTATGAAAAAGACCAGACCTTACCTTTCCTTTGACGCTGAATAGCTCCTTGTTGTACATTTTAAAATAATTGCTTAATGCTAAGCTGATCATAATGATGAGCTGATCACCAAATGTATATATCAAAGTGGATACTGAATTCACATACATGATTGGTAAAGCCCTCCATATCGTGTATTTTATAACCTCGAACACTTGTGGAAACATCCGAATACTATAACTTTTCAAAACTTTAGATGTTTGTTGAGATGTAGTTAACATACCAATAATCAAACTGCTGAGGTATTCCATTGCAAATATACTATCTGTTGTGGTACCAGTAATTAGAATTCAGCACATTCATAAGGAGATACCGCAACGTATGTTTGAATCAAGAAGAAAACACGTATTAGGTGATCATATTATGCGTATTTACCTGTAGAAAATAACGTGATAAAAATTGTAATTATGGCGAACATCCTTTTGAGTCCTTTTTGATAGCCAAAATAACTTTCTATTTCTTCCCATTTTTGTACTAGTTTGGACCACATGTACATAAGTCTTATCATGAGCATCATCATTATCGCAGCACCAGCAAAAAATAGCACATAACCTGTAGGCAAAAATAATCTTTGGAATCATCGTACGAACGACTGTTGCATGCCATGGGAGAAAATATCACTGTACTACTAGACGGGAACTCAGCTCTAATGCTGCATCACAGCTGCTAACATTATTTTCATTTTTCAACGGATTTTAATGAGAAATTCTCTTAAAATTTACCAACATCAATTTGCTATAGACGTAGGAGAATATAATGTTGACACTTGACAGAAATGGTAGAAAGTACACTAACTTTATGATTGATCGTTACGCCTGTGATGTATTGTCAATCAGAAAGCAGACCACTTACACCAAAATGGGTACCTCGGGATCGTGGTCCCCCCGCGCCATGATATTGGTGTTGGTTTCGAGAGGGCTGTGGTTACACGGCAGTTTACTGTCGAGCTAGGTTTAAATCACCGAACATACTGCTGATAACCGCCTCTTAGTAGTCGGAAGAGCCTCGTTACTCTGGCACGAACTCGCGCTGATGGAGCGTATCCTCGTCGTCGGGTCCTCAGGCCCGTCTGTGGCCTATGGGTCTATCTTCAAAATCCAGCGCCATGGTAGGAGAGCCGGCGGCCCGAAATGGGGTTAAGCTCTCGTTAGCTGGTATAAGTGGGCAATGCAGCTGGTCTATAGGGTATCGCGTTGGGATGCGCATATGTTGCTGTGCGAACGACCAATCTTTGCACCTCTCAGCGCCAAATTCTCTTATTGAAAAAAAAGTTAAAATTCAATTTTTTCTCTGTTTTTTTGTTGGATTAAAAAATAAAAACTCAATTATTTCGTTATCAAAGCATTCTAAATCATATTTATCAAAATTATGCACTTTATTCAACTTTTGATTAATTAGGAACTCTAGTTTATTTGGCAACGTTGATTCTTGATAAAATTGATTTAAATCAATTAATAATAAAAAATAAAATGTGCATCACAAATACATATAGTACCTATTTCACTTACCTTAGTCTTGAATGAAATTTTAAACAAGTATATTCTCATCACCATGCATCGTAAAATATTAATATTTGGTTTATAAATGTTACAACTCCTACCTACCAGTTTTAAATACGCTGATTCCTCCTCGATGTATCCACAATAAACACAATAAAGCTATTATAATCTGGCAAATTATCACGACGAAGGACGAGTAGATTCTACAACTCCTCCATTGAAATGGCTCCATGAACGGAATCAGGCATATGATCTGACCCATGGTCATCGTTAGCTTGGTAGCATTTCGAAACGAATCCACGCTATTTCTATACTCCCATTCAGAGTCATCTTTAGTCGCAGCCGGATCATGTTCAAAGGCTTTAACCGTCAAGAGTTTCGGAGCGATTTTCTTTTTTTTAACTATGATGAAAATTTTAAATAGCTACCGTTTGAAATGGAATTATATCTCTTTTACTCATACTTACAAGTCACTCGAATGTAGTTAAAACTCTTCGGCATATCGGTGAATTTTAACGAATGAAGAGCGCATTTGAAGTGAACAAATAATTTCGCGAATTTCTTTCCTCCTTTTTACCTAAATAATATATGAATACAAACTACGTTGATCTATATCTATGTTTTAAAGGTAATACGTCAATGTTTTATAGCTATCAATCATCTTTTGTGCTCAATTGCTTACTAAACATTTATTATTACCTACTTACATAAATTTCGTACCCATTGAAAGGTTAGTAAAAAGGGTTGTAGGAGTGATCGATAATATCAGTTTACTTGGATGGTCACTAGTGGAAAAGATAAGTGAACAGGTACGTTGTTGATGAAGTTCCAATATTGCTTTGATATCTTGTCAATATCGAAAATGCCTGCCTTTTGATATTATGACATATTTCGCGATATCGTTATCATTATGGTATCATCATAATACCAAAATATGGTAAAGAGAATTTTTTTGAGTAAAAAGGTGGAGTTGAAGTCAACATTTGACTAAGATCCGGACTTCTCGGGTTTTTCGGTTATTTGCAATATCACCAGACATATCCTAATCTATTCATTATGAACAGCAGACCCCTTGGAATCTACACAGCAGAGCTCCAGAGTACTCTCAACTAATATATTTGAGCATAATTTTTTTTTATAACGAATAATTTCACTCCAGAAAGTACGTGAGTATGTGAATATATTCATCTATAGTCCCATGCATAGCATTCGAATTCTTGGCGTAAAAATTTTACACTTGTATAAAATTTCGAAGCGCAACTTGCGCGTTGAAAAATACAAATATAGCTTGTTCTTTGTTTACAATGTTCACACGCAACGCTAGAACATTTCGTTCGACTTCAGTACTTTGAATATGAAATACTATTAGGTAAAATATTACTTCGAAAATTACTGGTATTCATTTATTGTCATTAACTGGACTCACAGTACCGGTTATTGTTAAGGTTAAGGATATTGTTTTAGATGATCAAGTTTACTACCAGAAATGACCGAACTCGCTGTAACAGAAGCGTAAATAGTCAGTTTATCTGGGTTGTTCAGGAAGGGGTTCAATATTGAAATATTATAATGAAATAGACAATAATTACACACGCTTACTCGTTGCTCTCCTGCGATTTTTGCAACCCCTCTCCCACTAAAAAGATTCATTATAATCCTTTAAAAAAAAAAACCCGACTTATAAAAATTGGAAATGTATTCAAGCGAAAACGTTATAAAACAAAATCCAATTTTCTTTCATTCGGCTCACTAGAATATTGATAATTTTATAGAAGAATTAATCCATTTGGTGTAATTTTAATTTTTTATGACGTCGTAAAATTATGTAAGACAAAGGGAGTTACATACGTAAGTTTTTGACAATTTCAATACTGTTTAACAATTTTCATAACGTTTACCAATGAGGAATGCAAGTGCTTGTCGTGATAAGCAAGAGTTCACCATCACGTCCTAGGAATTTCTGTAGTTCACAGTTGAGAAGCTTTCCTGTGAAAAACTTCGATATCATGCTAAATTTTGACGCATCGAAAAGAAAATAAGTACTTGAATAATATGTAAACCACCCATTAAATCCTTTCGTATATAATGTATACCAAAACTGCTTAATTTTGTTGCAATTACAGAAAAACTGCAAAACTTATGAAAAGTGGTCAAATGATGTAGATTTAGCGTCGTGACCGCTCGTTACCCGCAGAGTTGCCAATCTGAGGTGCGCGAAAATTTTAATTTGAAAAACAAAAAGTAATGAAAATTTTATTTATAAATTATTCACGTTTGAAATTTTGTTTTATTATTGTTTTTTCACAAAAATAATTTAATTAGTTCGAAGATGAACGATTTTCTCATTTATCTACTAACGAACCAAGTTTCGTTCGCTCGTAAGCAAATGGAAAATGGTAAAAAACCGGCCGTTACAACTTCGCTGAGTTCACTTTCGACATCAATTATGGCATATTATACTAATATAGAAGAATCTAACGTTCTCTAAGCATGAGTATAGCAGACGTGAAATTAAGATATTTTGATAAGAATTTCTTCACAAAAAATTATGAGATCAAGATGTTAGGAAAAGGCGACGAAAAATTCAGCTCCAGTAACGTAGCATGGATGTTTATTTTTTTAAATGCATAAAAATAATTTCACTCTAAAAATTAAGTATGTGCATAGGTAGGTACATTCAACGTCTGCAGTTATGTTCAATGTTCAGCATTCGAATATTCGAAGAAAAATTTCACAATTCGTGAAAATTTTAAAGCGCAGTTCGCGCGTTGTCAAGTGCAAGTACAACGTATAGGGGTATAGCATTGGAATACTTCACGTAAAAATTTTACAATTCGTGAAAATTTTGAGGCACACTTCGTACCTGCGTTGCCAAATGCAAATACAGTTTGTTTACACTGTTCTGTTCGCACGAAACACTAGAACACTTCGTTACAACTCCAATAACTGGAATATGAAATAGCCTACCATTAGATAAAACATTACTGTTCAAAAGTTACCGGAATCATTTTCCGGGAATAACCGAATTTGTTCGCAGCTATTGTTACGGACATTTTTTCGAATGACCAAACTTGCTACCAGAAATGACTGGACTTGCTGCTCTTGGGCTACACACAAAAGTGGTTTATTCGCTAAACATTACAAATAGCCCCCTGGGTTACCACCCAAATTTCTTACAATCAAGCTTAAGCTTAGAGATGGAACTATCAAAAATCAATCAGTTGCATCGAATTTTTAAACTATGGAAAACTATCGATATTTCTGTTGCACTATCGATAATTTCGATAAATTTTCTAGGTGTTTGTAGGCTCCAAGTTCGATAGTAAACCATCCAAAATGACCATTAAGGATGATTCTTATCGTAGAAATGGGTTGTTTCAAGCTCCATAAAGTCAATGGATTGATTTCCTTCGAGAAAAACTCCACTCACTTCTAGGTTGTTATGAGGTAATAAACTCGAAAAAAAATTCAATATTTTTTTACTTGTTTATTCGTTATTCATAGTCATATACCTATTTAACAAGAATCGAGAGTTGACCATAAATTTGATACGACTTCCATTTATGACTCTGAAATCATGAACGCGTGCATGAAATTGTGTGTCTTCATGTAGCGTTTGGTGGAAGTAAAGTCGGAGATAACAGTTCCAATATGATATGTTTTTGATGTTGGTTAGTCAAATCCAGATGTAAATATATGTCAAGTCATTGTCATACGAAAATTATACCAATGTCATGAACAAAGCTTTGACGAAAAACGATAAATCCATTATCATGGAGTGCCACACAATCTAATGAGGTTTGGCTCTGATCTATTATTGACGGTATTAGGTTGATATACTAAACAGTAAAATATTTATGAATAACGAATGAATAAGTGAAGGAAATATCGACATTTTTTTTTCGAGTTTATTAGATCATTATAACCTACATGTGAGTAGAGTTTTCCTCGATGAAAACCAATCACTTGGCATCCAAGTCAAGCCGGAGTTTAATGTCATGGCTTTTAAATTGACTTTGGAGTGAAGATGGAGTTTTAGGCGAAGTTGGAGACTTACTTAAGAATCAAAGTAGAGTTGGAGTCAAGTTTTAAAAAAAATGCTGTGGAAATCTCTTGTACAAAAAAAATTTCAACTTTTTACCTTGATTATAAGATGAGAAAAAAATTAAACTGAAAAACCACATTTTTGCCTATATCTCGAGGAGCAGATGGAATAGGAGTCTAAAATCTTGGTTAAAATTTTTTCTCGATAGGGTCTACCTTTATGGCCCTGGAATCGTTCGAAAAGCTTTCAGGGGCATTTTCGAGCATCGTATCCCACCATGCCCCTTCCTCGGTAACATTTATTTACTCAAATAATTACTAAATATTTGCAACTTTGAGCATGGCTAAAGGAAGGTTTATTGGGCTTTTAACAGTGCGGTTTTCAGTTCGAGTCGTCGATAAGTTTCGTTCATGTTCACAGAAATTTCATAGTTGCGAACTTAACTCGAAAAGCAGCCATTAGGCATGGTTCGATTCAACAGCTGCATTGTGAGTCACTACTAACGATTATTCGAAAGTCAAATAAGACGTATTACGAATTGCGTTCAGCTGTGTAATCTATCGGGCTTAAGTACATAAAATTCGATGCTGAAACTTGACAAAATTTTCACACCAAGGTAGGGTATTCATTTCTTAACCTACAACAGTCTTTAAAACACTTCCAAGCTAGCACTCATTTTCTTACCTATACAATTCATAACTACGTAGTATGAATTTTTGCAACTTACGTTTCGTTTTTCTCGCAACCTTTTATTTTATAATTTGTGTGAAAGCTGATTGGAGTAAGATATACACATCACATAAACATATCTGATTTTACTATTTTTTCCAACTTTCACTCAATTTTGTTGCAGGTGATGACAGAGGATTAATTGTGAATCAGCTTTTTGGGGGAGGCTTTTCATATGTTTTCCCCCCAGTTGTCCGTTATTCTCACTATAATCGTAGATACATGTTCGTTGAGTCTGGCGATTCAGTTACTAGAACGTATTATCTATGTCCACCTCATCCTGAACAGCAAGGCATACATCAAACATGTGTTCTCCCTTATGACCTTCCAGAAAATGAATTGGAACCACGCTGTGATGGTCATATTGTGGAAGCTCTAGTTCTACCAATTGGAGAACAGTGTGGTAAGAATGAGGATCCAGGTGTCCTTCATCAGGTCTTTTATCGTGTGAGTAATATATAGATACATTAAGATCCTCAAAAAATAATACATCTTATTTAAGGTATAAGCTTCACCTTTTTTCTTGCTTTCATATTGCTAACGTATGATAAAATAATTATTTTCTGGCATAGATATGCAAATACTCGTATAATGAGAGAAGAAATGAATACGTGTTTGAGTCTGAGTCTGAGAAATTTTTAAACGTGTACAAAATATGCTATTCCGGTCACCATCAGAATCAGTTGTATTCACATTTTGCTATTTGGAAAACTGCCTTATTGGGAAATGATATTTTGAGTAACGAAGCTAATGTCAACACAACCTTTCAAGACAATGTGAGTAAAAAAAAAAATTTAGATGCTAATCGATTTTTAATACGTTATTTACTCATATATTCTTACATTTCCCAAAAATTTAATCAATTTGATATATCATCATATACATAAAGCTACGAAACCGAAATTTATGAAAAAGTTGGAAAAAAGTCTTGAACCTTCTTATTGCACCTAGAAAGCTAACTTTTTTTAAATCGAAAACAGGAAAATGTTCTGGATTCAGTTCCCTACAATATGGCGATATTACTTCATCATAATTAACTGAAATCTTGCTAGATGAATGAAAAAAAAAATGAAAAAACTGCACTAAAAATGAAGACAAAAAACAGAAAAATTCTCAGTCCCTTTCATAGCACCTAGAGAGCTGATTTTTTTATTCTATACCATACATATGTAAAGCTAAAAACCTTTAATTTACGAAAAAAATTGAAAAAAATCCACAGGCCGTTCTATAGCACCTAGGAAGCCACATATGTCTATTGCAAAATAATACTAGTTTGGTGATAAATCATTAGAAATCAAAATGAATATTATCTAGTTATTAATGAAAAAACTGTAAAAAATTGATGAAAATGCCATTAACACGAATTTTTTCATTATAAAATCTGAAATTTTTCATAACAATTTTACGATAGCTGCTGGAATTGTATTGTAACTTTGCTAAATTCTTGATGTGAAAAATATAAAAAACGATTAATGAAAAACTTATTGTCATGTAAAAGAAATCTGTAAGTGAAGTGCCTGAAATTTCAGCTTCGTAAATTTATACCAACACAAACTGAAATTAAGAAAATTCTCTTCATAATTATGCCCTTTTCCCATTTTTTCCAATGTCAAAGAAGTGAAAGAAAAATTCATTAATAGTACTTATCGTATATTTATGCCCTACCATCTTTTCCTTACCCTAAAAAATACCCTAAAAAATATATATATATATATATAATTTTTTATGATTTCAAACATTTGGATAGGTAGGCATAAAAAATCAAAGCTTTTCCTATTTTTAAAGCTTAATTTTTTTCACATAATTATGTAGCTATAATAAATGTTTTTAGTAGTTATGATGTTCTTAAATTAAAATTTGCATTGAATATATTATAATCATAAATATGATTATAGGATGGCGGTGACTTTACATTACAACCTGTATTACCACCCAAACTTATGGCGTGGGGGGTGGCACGTAGAACTTTCCTTTATGATCATAATCTCGCATATATGCGGAGCAACCTAATTGGATCTTGGAATGACCTTATTGACAAAATAAAAACCAAGTTGATAGATGTAAGTTTTTTACAATAATTTATAGAGTAAGCATCTAAATTAAGTATAATCATACATAGATAGTCCACCGTACGTTAAATTTTTATCACTCTAGAACTAGAACTGGAATCATTTTTTGCTAACATGTAGGAAACAATTCAAGATAGAGGACTGGCAAATGGCTCATTTTAAAATACTGAAATGTAGAATGATTTAATTTTTTGTAAAAGTTACTAATGTCCATTTACTTTTAGAATTAATTTCGTAAAACCGATTTCTTTACTCTATTATGAATTTTCGGGATTTTCTCAAAAACTAAATCGATGACAGTGGTTTTTTAATAGTGGAACACATTCACAATTTTATGCTCTTTTGAATGAGCTACTTATAAACTTTCCATCCATATTTTTTCTTGAGATATTTGCAAAAAACCAACTAATAAATCAAATTTTTTTGTAGTACTGGACCTCATTCACAGAGCGCGCTCTAAAAAATTAATTAGTTTTATTGAAATAACTCTATACTCACATCGATGGCAATAATGCTTTAAAATTGAATCATGTATAACATGTCAACCTCTTTCGAATGAGCTATTTCCGAACACTTTAAATCAATTTCTATCCTAGATATCATTTTCCTTCAATCGGCGTTGCGGTGAAGCTTTATAGCCGATAAAGAATTACTCCCGAAAATGACAAAAATAGCTCCTCAAATGGCCAAAATATACTTTCTTAGTAGAAAAATGTATATTACGTAAATTTGCAGGACTATACTCATCTTCTTTTAATGATGGGATGTAAGCAATAAGGTGGCCTGAATTTAGGTACTTTTCAAGTGAAGGGGCACGAGTTTACATTACCGGCTAAATAATCTCAAAACCAAATCATTAAAAATTTCAGACCTCCAAGTTAATTTTTAGACACTCCAAAATAATGTCAGTTTTAAAAATTTTCAAATTAAAAAAAAACAATTTTGATCAATTCAAAATTTCAAGTCATACTTTTTCGTTCAAAAAGTTGAAAAAATTTTAGCCTCCAATTACGTTTGAATCGTGATTTTTCAAGAATTCTTCTTATTCTTATAAAATGAAATAATCATTTTCAATTCTTATACGATTTACTCATTTTCAGGCAAAAGTATCGGTACAAGTATATGCTGGAATCTATGGAGCAATAACACATGTAAATGCGCGAATTATTCCACAGGTTTGGTGGATAACAATATACAATTGGAAGTTAAGTAAGGGTACTACTATAATACTACCTAATTCAGGCAATACAGCGAGTACACGTTGTTCTGGTAATGATATAATTGTATGCCAAAATGTCAATTTGGAAGTACCACAAGGAATGTTCTGTTGCAAAGCTAACTTTATAGCCACACTTATAGGAATTCCCATTCGGGTTTCGAAAAACTTTAAATTTTAGAAAGAGAAAATTTATGGAAGGGATCACAAGCGTCGAGATTTCTTTAATTTTCCAATACCTAATTTAAGATTAATTTTATTATATCACCTATTTTTCAAATTAAATTGATAAATAATTTATTATATTCTCTAATATTACAAGTATATTCATGCCCTATACCTTAATTGTTATAATGTGATGATATAAAGTAATTGTAAGTTCTATACGTTATTATTTAATGTTCATTAAAATTTATCGTAATGCACAAGTGTTTCTAATAAACGTTTAATAATTAGTTTTCGAATATACTTATTTGATAGAGGTCTTAATTTTTCACCATCTTTCTTTTCCATTGTACGCGAGTTCGTCGAATACCCCATGCCAAGAATATAATATTACCAACAGAACTACAAAGGTTCCTTGTTCAAGTGGGATTTTTTATATATTTAGTAAAAATTGCATCATACTAAGCGATCTCAAAGGAGAAACACATTATAAAAAGAAAAGAGGAAATAATGTCTGTCTCACTGGAGTTTTATTTAAATTTGAAACCTATGACCAAAAGCAGTTGAGCAGAAAAAATTCAAAATTTTTCACATTTAAAAAAAATCTTTTAATTATCCTTTTACAAATAAATAAAAACAATTTATCTGAAATCGTTTGATTTCATTTAAATCATAAAAAATGTACAATCATTTGCCATGAAAACCCTGCATTCAATGACGCTTGGTCAGGCTTTCTCATTGAATCGAATTTTTCTTTTAGAATTATTAATACCATACATAATAGAAACGATGATGGTAATAATAATGAAGAAAGCAAGCAGCCAGCTATACCGCATCAGTATGTTCAGATTTGCACATAAAGTTGCTATAACAGTGGCGTGGATAGGCAATACTTTTTGAAGGGGAGGAAAGGGGAATAGAGTTTGAATATTATAATGAAATAGACGAAGATCATAATTATGTACGCATATCCCGTGCTCTCTAGGAGATTTCTTACATCCTTCACTATTTCAAAAAATTCTTCACTTTCCTCTGAAAAAAGGGAAGAAAAAAAAACAACTTATAAAAAAAATTGGTTCAAACGTTAGGTACAATAAAATTGAAAAATATGAGTAAAACTTAGAATTTTTCTCTTTTTCAAATACCTTTGATGAGGTGATAAGCAAGCACCATTCACGCAATTTTCTAACTTCATTTCCATTTTAAAAAGAACTTTTTGCTTTCACCCCTCTCCAAATGCATTCATGAAGATGGAATATCAATATGCCAGTCACTAGGAGTCACTTTGTCATATGATACTGCAATCAAAAATTTTTTACTTTTTCTTTACCTCAACACATTTTATTGAAAACCCTTTTTCATACTTGCCGGATTTCTTTACCCCAACACATTTTGAGGAAAAACCGTTTTCATGCTTGCGGGAAGAAAGTGCTACTTTACCTCCCGCTCGCTAATCGCTTGGGTCTCAAACGAGTGCTTTTCTCTCGCAGTTAGGAAAAATTTCGTTCACTACTCGGAAGAAAAATTGATTCTAGACTCGTGACAAACTTCATACTCGCCAAGAATCACTTTTACCTCCCTAGTTGTGAAATGTACTAATTTCGTCTACTCTCCAACATAAAGCGTGAAGGTTGATTTTGGATATCGGCTACTTCTTCTTATACCCAGCAATCAAATGAGTTCATATTAATTTTCAAGTTTATATTATGCGATCTGAAGCAACACATTAAGCTTTTAGATTATTTTGTTGTTATATTTGAGAAAAATGTGGAAAACAAAAATGGTATCAAATTACAGTTTTCCACATTTTTTTTTTTTTTTTTTTCAAAAACGTAATGAAATAATTTAAAATTTTATTATGTTTTTTTTTTGGAGACGTTGTTTCGGGTCGTTTAGCACTTATTTCTTCTATTTTTTAATTTTTTTTTACCTACAAAAAAATAAAGAATCAAAATTTCTTGAAAAGGATACCCGCCACAACGAAAATCATTTGCATCTCTCAATGCAAGCTACACGGTGATCTTCCGCTCATCACATCTATTTTCTTATCACTTGTAGTTTGTGTAATAAAAATTTTCAAAATGAGTTTTTTGAAAAAAAAAAAAAACTAAAAAAAATTGAATTTGTTCGTTTTCTTTTATCATTCTCAAAACTATGGAGGTGGTACTCACCTACCACATTTGGTAGGGGACACATGTCTCATCAATAAGAAATTTTTAAAGAGGCGCCTTGATAGAGCAATTTTCAAAAGCTATGTTCAAAAAAGTAAAAAAAAAATCACCATATTTTTCGCCTGTTTTTCGGTACTAATTTCCTCATATCTCTTCTTCTAGTTCCCCTATTCCCACCATTTTTACATCAGAGAACCCTCACTGTATGCTTCACGAGTTGAAACTAACCGCACTTTCCTATTATTCGTAGTTCGTGAAATAAAAATTTTTAAAATTAATTTTTTGCAGATTTTTTTTTCTCATTATCAAAATTATCTAGGGGGTACTCACTCACCACATTTTGTATGGGATACATTTCTCATAAATAAGAAATTTTTAAAGAGGGTTCTTCATAGGGCAACTGCAAAAGTTATTTACAAAAAATTAAAAAATTACCCTTTTCACCCATGTTTTTTTGGTACTAATTTCCTCAATCTAGCTCCCCCACCCTCACCATTTTTACACCAAAGAAACTTCATTGTATACCTCACATCGTTTATAGTTCGTTAGGTATAATTTTTCAATTTCATGATCACTGTGAGCAATTTTTTTTCAAGTTGGCATTTCTCGGCCCCTTCTGATTTTTAGGTAGGCAAACCATGATACGTGTATGCAACTTGAGTTGAGCTATTTGCCATTTGCGGGTGATGCGCCCAAAACAGAACACGGTGTGTATATATGGTCTAAGACTTACCGTGATCACAGTGCAAGGCACTGCTAGATATGCAATTCGCAGCACAGGCAGTTTTCTATACGTACATTCATCTGCAGTCATGTACAGCATTCGAATACTTTACGAAAATAATATTACAATTCGTGAAAATTTTTGTTCGTAACATTTCAAGGGGGCCTATAACGGAATGGTCTTTAATTTGAGTCGTCGAAAATTTTTATTCATTTTCACAGAAAGATCTTAGTTGCGAACTTCATCCGAAAAGCGGGCATTAGATATAGTTCAATTCAACAGCTGCTTTGTGAGTCACCACTACAGTTTATTCGTAGTCAAGTAGGACGTATACATTACGAATTGCGTTCAGCTGTATAATTTATAGGACTTGAGTACATAAAATTCTATGCTAAAAAATTCGACAAAATTTTCACACCAAGGTACGGTATTCATTACTTAATCAACCGCAGTCGTTAGAACTATTTCCGAGCTAAATACTCATTTTCTTACCCATACTATTCACAACTAGTATGAATTTTTGCTAATTACGTTTTGTTATTCTCACAACCTTTTATTTTATAATTCGCGTAAAATCTGAATGGAGTAAGATATACACGACATTACATTTACATACGCAATTCTATTATTTTCTGCAACTTTAATTCGATTTTATTACAGGTGAGGACAGAGGATTAATTGTGAATGAGAATCATGGCGAAAATACATCTACAACTTATTACCTATGCCCATACGATTCTGAATATCAAAAAACGAGTAGAAGATGTGTCTTCCCTCATATACTGCCAGAAAATGAAACCAAACCACGCTGTAACGGCCAAAAAGTTCCATACGTTGTCATCTAATATTAATAAAAATTTATGGTGATACACGAGTACTTCTAATACACGTTTAATAATTACATATTAATTTTCGAATTGCTAATTTAATATGAATTTTAATTTTTTAAACAACTTTTTTCCCCACATACACGAGTTCTTCAAATACCATGTGATGAAAAAATATTACCTACAGAGTTACCATGGTTCATTCTTTCAGTAGGATTTTTTATATATTTGGTAAAAATTGCAACCTTGTTCTCGTTCAAATTAACAAGAAGAATGGAGAGTTAAAAAGTATCACCATACTTGTAATCACTGAACGCAAGTTAGTAGAAAACGACAATTTGCTCAACTTCTTTGTAATCATAAAAAAAAAGATTTTCAAGAACAATTTTCTTTTTTTCTACACCAAAATTTTTTTTTGGTGATTTTATAGCATCAAGTGTCCAATAAGACTATAATATACGACTGATTACACTTTAAAAAAAATAATGAATAATGATGATTTTTTTTTTCAATTTGAAAAATCAAAATTCTCCAATATTTTTGGATCTTCTAGTTCATTCTAACACAGAAATCAACCAATTCAAACTCACTTAGAAGGCTAATCAATCGAAAACATAGGTAGCCAAATGCAGTAAAATTCATTATAAAAAATGAAAAAAATAAAAATGCTAGGCGACCTAAAACAACACACTACATTTTCAGATAATTTTGTTATTGTTTATGAGAAAACCGTGGAAAATCAAAATATCAAATTTAAATCTTCCACAATGGGTATTTTTTTCAACGTAATGAAATGATGTGAAATTTTGATATGTGTTTTTGAGCACTTTGTTTCGGGTCACTTGGCATTAATTTATTTAAATTTTTTCATAATATTATCTTTATTTTATAATGAATTTCATCACATTTACCTACAAAAAATAAAGAATCGAAATGTTTTGGAAAGCATACCAACAACGAAAATTATATTTTTCGTTCTTAAATCACAGATGTGGTCAATTAAACCATCATCTTCCTTTTTCCCAAAATAACCCCATTCCAAGTTCATCACACGATAACTACTCGAATAAAAGATTATATTCAATTTCGAGATACATATTTGCAATTATATAATGAAATCGCAACATCATAAACATAAAATGATAAAATAAATGAAACAATGATAACATTAAAATATAGAATTACCGATTAGCTTATTTTCACGACGAAACTTTGGGCAGTTTTCCAACTTCAGAAAGATAAGCAGCCATTTGTTTCGTCTATAAAAAATTCATCGATGAATACGACACTCGAATCACGTCAATATTTTAAAAAGTGTATTAATTTTAGTCGACAAATTGTACTTACTCCTTCGATATAATTTGGAATATCTATTTTCTCGTTTTGAGAATGTGCACCGTCATCACAACGACCCATTGGCAGTAAGAGCACATTTCTACCGATAATCTCCTGATATGATGGAAAAATAAAAATTAATAAAAACGATGAAATAATACATTAACGCATTGAATTTAAAATCATTTACTTGGAAAGTTAATGCAACAGGTATTGAGCCACCTTCCCGTGTTAGATCCGGTTCAACACCGTAGACCAATTTCGTCGCATTTTTTGCAGCAACATAATGAGGATGATCTGGACTACTTTTCCAAGCAGGTGAGGCATCTTTCATTGTCACCTAGGGTGATAAAGTTGATCTAAATTTCAGTAAAAAATTCAGGGATATTTTATCGCGGCAAAAAGATAAGTACCTTCATGGAGTTCGCGCTTCCTCGCAACTTCCATTGTTTATTTATGTAATCGATGACTTGAGTTTCAACTTTTTTTACCGTTTGGTTAGGAACAAGGCGGATGGAAAATTTACCAGTAACTTTTTTTGGGATTACACTTTTCCAGCCTGGATCACTGAATGCACCTTCAATACCGTGAATGGATAAACAAGGGTAACGCCATCTAGCCATCAGAACATCTTCCTGTAATATTGAAACAAAAGTAAGCATCCATTCCGGGTTACTAGAGCTGAGTTTTTAATTAGGACTTGTTTATATTTGCAAATTATATGGTCAAGTAAACTTTTCAAACCTATACAAATCCATTACGGAGTCCAACATCTTCGGGCATCCTTTTCTGCAGTTACAAAAGATGAAATCGCCAACTTGAATAAATTTATTGTAAATTGGAGAAAATTTTCGGGTACTCCTTTTTTTAGGTACTATAACATTCTTACCTCTCATTTCGAGGCAAAGTTACCATGTTTATCCACCTGTGCCTTTTCTCACCATGATTCCACTCGAGAACCCAGTTTTCGCTCTTACTCCTCTCCACATTAATTTAAGGGCTAAAAGTGAAATATTCAAGTCAATTGGGTTTGCTAATCAGCTGACACCATAATTGAGAATTTTCACCCTTTCATTCATCCTCATCACATTTTGAGGGCAATAACCCCTCCACCTCCCCTCCAAAATGAGAGATGAAGCTTAAATTGGCATACAGTATACTTTTCACTACCAGTAATCATAAGAGTCCACATTAATAAATCTCCGTAATTTGGGGCTCCTCAAGCTTATTTTTGTCATCCGCCAATTTTAATTTATTTTGCATACAAAAAAAAATAGCCTCCATGGCTCCACCGAAGTCCCTGGAAGTGCCCGATCGGCCCCGAGAGTAGGATACCTACCTCGAAGGGTAGAAGCAGAGTTGGGCAGAGTGGCTCAAGAGCAGACGTTCCGCTCACTTTTCGCTCGGAGTGGAGAAGAGTTCATTCTTCAGCATTCTGAGTGAAATTCTGAGCGAATTCTTTATGTTTTTTTTGCTTATCACTTCAACCAATCATGAGAGAGTACATATTACCTATTAAGATCCCTATTTATCATTTTACGTCATTTTCCTCATTACTGGAGAAAGAGAACGAAGAATTTGAAGAATGGGGGACTCATTCGTTTGTTCGCGAGCGATTTGTTATTTCGCTCTTCTAGCTCTTCAAAGAGCGCATTCCGAGCGCGCTCGGAGTGATGCTCAACTATGGATAGAAGACCATTCTTCGGGGCAGTTGTGTTTTGGTGTTCGCCCATGTTGTATAGGTTATGAAGTGTTTAGTATAGCTGAAGAGTTGAAGTGTATGTAAAAGTGTTTAGTAGTATAAGTTGAAGTATTTATTGATTTTCGTTTAGTATCAAAGTTAAAGCGTTATTTGCATTCTAGAAATAAATTATATTCGAGTAGTGTGCGTTTTCGAGTTTATTATTATTATTATTTTTTTTTAAAGTTAACGTTTGACCCAAATTTGAGATATCATATTTTGGTTCCCAACCAACTTGACTTTTCAATTTGATATGTTGAGGAGATATGGGAATTTAAAAAAAAAACTCATAACTCAAATCTTATTCAAAAGTCGTTGTTTGCTTCAGCTTCTTTCCAAATGTATTTGGGAGATTGAAATTTGGATATGTTGGTTTCCGTGTTTCATTCTTTTAAATGAAATCAATAACGAAAATGTTGAAGTATTAGCCTTTTCTTCATTCCCTCTTAAAATTTAAGTAATTCGCCATTTTAAGATGAATCAAAAAAAACAAAAACAAAAAATAGTTTTTCAGAGTTCTACAAACACTCTGTAAAGTATATCAAAAAGTTGGACATTTGCTCAATGATCTCAAGGATATTAAACCACCCCTCCACCGAACTTTCCTTCCTAAATCACGTAGGCTGTAATAGCTATTCTTTTTAATTAAAAACTCAGCTAAAAAAATGAATGATTTTCTTTTTGCTTTTTAAATATATGTATTCACTTTTTTGTCATGTAGGAGCTGATTACATCCGATTTCCGATTTATAGGCTTCAATATCGAAATCAGCTTTGGCATACACTTGTTTCTCTTCTTCAGTTAATGTTTCAACTTCGTCCAATATTCCAGGAACTAAAATTTTGGCATCTTTATCAACAAGTGTATTCAGCAGAGCAATCAAATCTGACATAGCTTCGTTGCTACATAAAAAAAAATGGGTTTAACGAGGTATTGCATTTATTTTACAGCCTTATAAATAATACGTAATCATAATTACTCACATGGAACCGCCATAACATCCACTATGTAAATCTTTGCATGCACATTCGACTTCAATGGTAAAAGCAGCTAGCCCACGTAAACCAAATCCCAAACAAGGTTTAGATACACCTAACCAATAACTATCCGATATACACACATAGTCGACATCTTTAAAAAACGTATCTTTCCTAGAAACGATCAGTTCGTCCAACCCATCACTACCTGATTCTTCCATACCTTCGAAACAAAACTGGATGAAAGTATGATCAACGGATGTACCAATAACCCCACAAGATCAAAAATTTACTTTCAAATTGAGCGGTAACTCTGTATTAGTTTTTTGATAGGCTTCGATGGCGTGTAACCACGCTATAGCCGGACCTTTATCGTCGGTGCTACCGCGTCCGAAAAGCTTATCATCTTTCACGGTTAATACAAAAGGATCGGTATCCCAGCCATCGGAAACTGCGGCTGGTTGTACGTCCAAGTGGCCATAAACACAAAGAGTTGGCTTACTGGAATCATTACCGAGAGTACCCAAAAGAATTGGAGGTAGTGGTACTTTCGTGCCATCCGGAAATTCCTATTTTAAGTTAAATTAGTACAGTGGGGCTAGAATGGGTGTGGTGATAGTGAATATGTTTTACTTGTGTTCCGTTATCGCAGATTTCTACTTCAATACCCAATGCTGTCATTCGATCTGCCATCCAGTGCATCATTTTAATTACCTCCGGCCGGCTCTCCGGTACGCTTGATACAGAGGGAATGGAAACAGCAGTTTTCAGATTATCGATGAATTTCGTCTTGTTCTCATTTATGTAACTAAATCAAATGAGAAATATCAAAAAAGTGTTTTTTCCGTGTATAATTCCTCGAGTGATAACTCACTTGAAAACAGATTTTAGGGAATTAGGAGCCGGTGTCATGTTGAAGAAGTTTCAGTAACTTTAATAACAAAAAGCTTAACAATTAGAACGATTAACTTCCACGTAGGATTAAAAATAACTGTTCTTATCGAATTTAATTGGAGCAGCGATAAACAACTAACACCCGGCAAAATGAAGTAACGAGCAGCACTACTTGTTGTTTTAAATGACACTTTGATGACACTGTTGATGTTTATCACGAATGGATAGTAACGTTCACTTCAACATAGTTGAGCAATGATTATCAACGAAGACGTTATTATACTCGAGAACAGGTCGTTCAATTTGTGAACGTTAAAAATTGCAAGAACCCTGCAAGAACGTTGAGAACTGGAAAAGCGGAAAGTTCATAATCTTCATAATTTTTAATTTTTTTCATGTCTTTTTATTAGTATTTTCCTGCTTTGGAATTCCGCATTCCACTAATTTTAATTTTAGCTAAACTGGTGAAATTAAAGGCTGAAACATTCTAATTATAGAATATCTTCTTTGCTAAATAAAGTGCAAGTGTGAATATGATATGTTCGCGGTTTTTTTTTTTTACATTTTTAAACCTCGGTGTCCAAATTTCAAATCGTTAAAACCCAGGTAAGATACATGAAGTATTATGAAATTGAGCACATATTGTAAATGATGAGCTCTTAGCTCAAAGCTCACACAGAGGAGCTTAAACTTTACATTAGTTTCATTTCGATGCCATTGCTTCGATAGATGCGTAGAAAATATATTGTATTCCAAATCCCTCGAAAGAAACGTAAGTTCCTACAAGTCCCAATTCAAGATGAAAAACGTTGTAGACATTATTCGCGAGTTTCTAACATTCATATTTCATGAATTTTATTTGCATTGTACGTTAGATATTTCTGAAATATCGAGTATAAAGTATCAGAATTTGTCTGTAACACCTGACGCGCTCACCTTCGGACTTCATTAAAAGACAATTTGTCCTCGTCTCAACTTTAAGCAGTCCCGAATTTGTGTTATATTTGTTCTGTATGCATTTGTATCTGTTCCTATCAAGCTTACGGCTACATCTTAACCCTTAACACAAAAAATCTGGTGGGCAGTTTACAAAAAGAATCACTAGTTTATAGGTTATTTTATTGTCAATTACCAGTTTTCCTCAGTATTTTTTCATTGATACACTCGATACAATATATTTTGTAAAATTACAAAAAAACTTGTGAAATGAAAAAAACTTTTCTTATATTGTGCTATCGTCATAGGGTTTGGATTACTTTTCATCCAATAAATTGGTGAGGGACAGTTCAGGAGGTCCTTTATAGAGACACAACAACCTACAATTGATACTCAATAATAATGCAAAACCGTACCATTCTACCCAAACATGAAAAACTATCAAAATAAAAACAACAAATTGGTTTATTTCACTAAATGAAAACAATCTTTTCACTGTACACGCCATGTATACTCAAATACACCTACGCTACAAAACTTAAAAACAAAAGTGTACTTGAATAACATCACTTTATTTTAAAAGTGAAATACCCTAAACTCAACTCAGCTTGAACTTCGTTAAATTACATTAATTTCCAAAACTTCGTACAAAAATAATTGAAATATTAGAAATACAAAAATTGGTCATCATGCACAGTACAATCACAAATTCAACCAATTTATTAATTTTAACCACAATTTTCTCATAAAACTGAGAAAATCAAACAAAAAATTTTTTAGACAGAAGCTCGACTGCATTAGAGTATTGATATTTGGTATAGTTAGAAAATAAAATCTAAGTTTGAATTAAGAATTAGAAAAAAGAATATAAATCATGATGAAAAGAATAAGGGGAAAATGGTGAAATTAAAAACAACGATGCTAATTTGATAAAACTTTCGGAAACTTCAGAGAATTCCAAATGCGTAAAAAAAATCAAAACTTACAAACAACGTTCAATCGATAATGGGACAATTTTTGAGAAACTATCTTCTTGGGTATATTCAGATACGTAAATATCACATAATGGTAAATCCCATCATCGTTCAAAAGAAAAATAAATAATTGGATATTTATTCCTAAAAACTTAAAAACTTTAATGGTGGCTTCGTCCGAATGGTTATGAAATCATGTTCGTAAACAATAAATAAAAATTTACTAAAAAATAATAATGAGAAGAAACACACGAAAACAAAAAACAATAAATACCAAAAAAAATAATAATAATAAAAAAATAAAACCAATCCCTACAACTTATAACCAAGGAGATCTATTCATCGGATCGTGCATATTAAGGTATCCGTGCGGATATCCGCCATTATGGGCCGACATCAAACCCTGCTGTAACATCATCGGCCTCAACAGCTCTTCCGGTGGTCGTTGCAGATACGGCGACGAATATATAGTCGGCGGACATGGAGACGTGTTCGCATTCATAAACGCTTGCGCTGCTAAACTAAACGATGACGAGCCACGTTGCGGTAAGAATGGAAACGATGCGTTAGTGACAGCTGGCGGAGGTGCTGGTGACTTCTCATTACCAACAGACTCGGCGAAATACCTGCCGCTGCGAAGGTTATCGAAATACTGATGGTAATCGTTTTTCAGCGCCGTCGCGCCAAAATTAAACGCACTACCCGGAACGATACCGTTATGTTTTAGGTCTTGCGATGGCGCCCCATTCGGCTGATTTCCGCCTAAATAATACACGGACGGATTCTGAGGCGGTGGTTCGGCGACTTCGGCGACCGCTTTTTTCTTTTTCGACTTTTTAGCCGCTGGTTTGGGGACGGGTTCGGGCCGATTTTGGTAACTCAAGTCGTATCTGGTGTTGTTCGCCGGCGCCATATTGCTCGATGCAAGCTTAGACGTTGATGTGGCTATGTTCGGTAACTGAGTGAAATTCACCGACGACCTCGAGTTAAGTAGTTCGGTCATAGATCTGTCGGCCATGTATCCGGCATCCATGTGGTTCTTGATCGGTGCTGGCTGGTAATACTGTTTTTCTTGGTGCATCGTTCTTTCGTTCGGATTGTTGAAACTAGGATAACGCAAATCCGGTATCGGATAATTCGGTGGTTTGCCATTGAAGTAATCGGCCGTATTTGGGAATGGATTAGTATTAGCTCGGTAACTACCATGAGGTCCTGAAGAATGGTATACGTTATCTGCTGGTAATCCGGGACGCTCGTACTTCTGCGGATCGTGCACTTCTACCGGATATGGTTGCAATGGAGATTCCATTTTGCCACTTTGGTAATCATTCTCCATTTGGAACGAGTGCTGACCATGTCCCGGGGCATTCTTATTCGAATAATTTAAGGCTACATCCGCTTCCGAAACTATGTGGAACTTGGAGTGATGATACTGCGGTGTAAACGTATCATTACTTTTGGTCAGTGGTAATGGTGACGATGTCGGTGCTGTGAAGTCTATAGGTCGATTATACGGATTGGCCACCAAAGGCGATGGTTGCCTAGGAGGCGAATAACGGTTTTGATTTTGCGCCAGTTTATCACCACCGTGGTACATTCCATCAGACTGTGGCATAAACAATGGTGAGATATGTGACGCTTGACTGGATGGAGATGAGACGATAGGTTGACCCGGAACATACAACTCTTTTCGATAATAAGGATTCGAATTCAATAACATGCTCTCCGAATACGAATCCATTAACGGATGATGATGGGATAACGATATAGGAATGGAAGCCGGATCTGCAGGAGGATATGGACTATGAGGTAAAATGTGCTGAGGCATGCAACCCGGAGTCGGAGTAAACTGTCGATCTCCATCGTGACTGGAAACTGCCACAAATGGGCTTTGCGACTGAGGCGCCCTCTCTTGTTCTGCTTGTTGCTTAGAAGTTTGTTCTAATTCAGCGGAGATCCGTTTCTTTACCGGATATATAGAGAATGGCGATTTTTCCAACTGATTCGACGGCTGTGGAGTAGCAGACTTGAACGGTTTATATGGCGAACTAACCACAGGTGGTGGCGGCGTTGGATTATCGACTTTAGGCACGTAAACCGGAGATCGTGGATATGCTGGACTGCACACAGGTTCCACATACGGATCCCTGGGACTAACAGCAGTATATCTTGGGCTTGGCATCGCATTATGGGGACTAGTCATCTGTATCACACCTTCTCTAGGGCTAGCAATAGGATCGGTTTTAGGACTAGTAACCACATCTCTAGGACTGGCTATGGAATCACGTGGACTAGCAATCGAGTCTCTCGGACTAAACATAGGGTGTTGCGGGCTAATGCTGTTCATCGGCTCTCGCGGACTACAACTATTACTCTTATCCGAACCACATTTGGGGAAGGTATCTTGATAAAATCCTACCTTAAGCGCGCCCGTGTTATGGATCGGTGACTGGTGATAAGGCTGTGGCGACTGATAAGACTCGTCTAAACTAGGATGCGGCGAGTTCATCAAATCATTGGGATCTTGACTGAACGACGATCTCTCCGAACGCTGCTACCGGTACTGAGCTTACGTTGTCGTCGAACTGGTTTCATATCTGGGGATGGTAAAGGAGGCGGTATGTTCTTTTCCTTATCTTCTTCATACAAGAAGAACCGACCTGGTGTGGGTGGTGGAAGTTCGTTAATATCATATCGATCTTCTTCGTTGGATTTCGATTGACCTTTGAAGCTCGGCGTGTAATCATCCTTGAGCTCTTCGTTAGCCAACGGTGTGGCCGGGTTTTCGTTAAACGAACTCGACTCTGGTTTACGTTTCGGCGTCTGTTGAGTTTTCGGAGCCCCGAATGCTTTGAACCAAGCGCCCAAGTTTGGTTTAGGTTTGTCGCTTTTCTCAACACTAGCCGGAGGTTTGATGTTTTCCGTCGTCGTACTCGTAGTTTCCGGCTTCACTTCAGCTATCGGTTTTTCCTCCGCTTTTTTCTCCTCTAAATATAAATTCTCTGTGTATGGTTTATCCAGAGCCAAGTTCTCAGCTTGTAACTCGTTTGATTCGACACCCACATCGTCGTTGTCGGAAAATGGGTCTTCTTCTTCCGATGGTATGCTATCGTTATCGGAAAACGTATGTTTTTTCGCATTCACGTCTAAATTGATCACGTCGGTGCTCAACACAGATCCCAAACTCAACATGGGTTTTGGTCGATGCGTGTTTTCGCTTTTCGTGGCCGGCTCTTTAGCTTTCGTCGATCCTGACGGTTCGTCGTGCGGTTTCGCTCCTGGTGTCTTTCCGATGGTCGATATCAAGTTACCCTTGCTTTTGCCCGGTTGTAGTCGATCGATTGTTCTTTGGATGTCTCGGCGACGTTGTTTGATGAGTTGTAAATGTTTATGGTGATTTTCCTTAATTGATCTTTTCTTTGTTAGCTCCTGAAAAAAAAAAGAAATTAATGCTATTATTGCTAATTTCAACGTCGTCGTAAAAAGTTTGGTGTTTTTGTAAATTCAAGTTATTTTATGTTTTAGTTTTCAGCTAAATTTTTAGATTTAGTTGGCCTGTTCGGGTGCCATGCTGTGTAACCTCATTCCTATTTTATTTGGAAATTTCTTACCACTCTAGCTCCCGCAGCACAATACAGAGGAGCATATCGACACCTTAAAGGGAAAAGGTGGTATGTTCAAATTCTGCTTGAGTCTTCTTACGAATGTGAAGAGAGCGTGCCATATTGATATTAAAGGTCAAGCAAAGTCTGGACATACTACATTTTTCTTTTATAAGTATCGAATTGAAAAACGTGTATGTCTAGATTTTGCTTATATCCTCCTGTCAATGTGACATGCTGAGGGCTCCCACTAGTATCCTTTTAAAACATAAGAGACCCAGGCAGTAGTCCGTTTCGCATTAAAACAGTTAATGGAGATGAAAAATCAAGAAAATGTGTCCATGATAAAACAGGTAAGTGAAATTTTCGAATTATAGTTTTTTAATTTCATTAAATTATAAGGTTAGATCACTAATGTTTGTCGTATCATTGATGCAATAGATAACTGAAATTTTGAAATTATATTTTCATCAAAATAATGATTAAATGTTTATTTCTTCTCTTAAGATCTATTACAGTAAATTCGTGGAATGGACACTTTAAAACCTAGATTGTGAATTCTATATTGGCTAAGCATGTTAACATAACCATAAAATTTCAATATCAAGTGCTCATTTCAATCAACAATTTATGATCATTTTGGAAAGTGACATGGTGACTTATCCACTTTCCATGTTGATGCCACAACCATCCCCACCATTTTCAAAAAAGAAAGCAAACGAATAATTGAAGAAATTTGTTAAGAAATTGAAGAAGTTGAAAAAAAAAAATCAAGTTGGAAGAGAAGTTGGAACATCTCCAAACGGAGCTCGATTTCCATCTCGCATGTACCAAACATAATTAATTAATAATTAAATAAATATTTATTCAATTTGCATGTTTTCTTATTTTTTCACTGAGAAACAGAAAATACGCTTAGGTCGCTTATGTGTCTACGAATACGATTTTTGGATTGAGAAATTAATGTAAAGTGTAAAGGAATGGTAACCTATTACAGATATCATCCTATCTTCGACCACTTGGAGTGGGGGAGCTACGAATAATTTTCTTACAAAGTATAAATGAGTTAGGAATCACAGAGTTCGGCAAAAGTCAGTTGATAAAGTCTGAAATAGACATATATCTTTTTACTCCTACTACAGCTTATGTTAACGCTTATGAAATGATTCGAGAGTTGAATGATGGATAAAATAATAAAGATTTGAGAGCTGATTACATTTTCGAGTGAATATATAGTTACATACCTTCTGAGGCGAGCTTCAAAAGTCTTAACTTAGAAGCAGGTAATTTCTTTTTCCTACGATACCTTTTACATACCCGTATATCCCCTTCCTCACCATGTGTGAACACATATACATAAAAATCATAAAGAAATTTTTTCAGGGGCTATCTATATGAATGCAGAGATTTTCGACTCTAAAATTTTAAGAGAAGCTGGAGGTATTCATCAAACCACAATATTTTTGTTTGTGCCCTCATTTGGAGTAAGTAGAGGGAATTAACACCAAAGATTCAGCTTTTCAATTGTATTTTGAGGGGTATTAAAGCAAAAATACGATATTTTGAATCCTCAATAAATCCACATAAAAAGTGAAACTTTGAATGTAAATTTTGTTAAGAATCAGAATATGATTTCTTCAATTTGGGTCAAATTATATTAAAAATGGCGATTTAATTTTGAACACTTGAGAGACTTCAAACGGCTAAAATTCAGTGAGTAAAGACTCATACATCTTTCGAAGTTGAAAGACAGACCTTTAAGGCTTAACACCGAAAATTCAGCTCTAATAAATCGGTAAGACTACTCCCTTTAAAAAATATATATTTCCAGTATATGTAAAAAGAAATTTCTAAAATGTTCAAAATCATGTAAGATTTTCAAAATATATCTGCGCTTACTTTATGTTTGAATGGTCTTGTGTTCGTTTTTTGTACATTATTGATCTTTTCACTGGCACCTGTGGACGGAACCTCGATGGTGGTTTCACTCGGCGAATTGGAAGGCGGTGGCGAATTACTCGCTGATCCAAAATCAGTACTCTTTGGCGTATCGTTAAGCCATTTATTTATATCCTGCGAAGCCGTATGAAAAAACCAATAGTAAGTTGTGCACTCACCAATTTCTAGAAAAATCTATATACCTTTTTCTTACCCTTAAAGTTTGTTCAGCGATGATATCTAAAGCGTCAAAGGCCGAAGCGTTTTTCGGTGGCCTCCCTTTGCCTCTTTTGATCGGTTTATGTTCTCCAATTCTGGACTCGATGCTCATAGCATCATCGGCGTTTCGACTCTCACTCTCAATCGAGCTGAAATGAAAAGCCCATGTTACAATCATCCTGTTATCATCTCTACTCATATAAATCTTTATCTAAACACTCACTTGATCGAATAGGGAGCGTCGACAGTCGAAAGTTTTCGTTCGTTCTCCTTGTCAGCGTCTTCTGTGCTTTTACTAGTCGTTCTTTTTCTTCGCTTTCTCTTCTTTCGTTTATGACTTCCGATTGTATCTGGAAAATCACTGTTTTCGGTAACATCGTCACCATCCGACGAATTATGCGAATTGAAATAACGGTTAATGCTGGCGTTGAAAACTCTCTCTAAATTCTCCCCCATAGCCGTATACTCTGCAAAAGAAATTGCGTTCAGTTTTCCGCACACATCATACACTACGTATTTTATATTTTGCTTACCGTTCCTCGACCCATTGTATTGTTTACAATTGGCTAATATTAATTGAAAGTCTTGTTTGAATTCCGTCAAGTTTTTGTACTTGCCGCAATCCAGTTTCTCCTCCATTTTCCTCAGACTCATCGGCGTCTTTACTACTTTGTAGTAATTTGGCGCGTCTTTCTCGTCGACCGGATTTTTGAATGGCCAAGCGTCTTCGTGTTTTTGTAGTTTTTCCAACACCTTGTGTAGTCCTATTTCGAGGTATTCTACCTTAACATCACACCTATGCAACGAATACCAACGAATGATTAGTAAACGAATCGGCTACTCGAATTCCCTTCAAATATGATAAAGATATCAACAAAAATATTAAAATTTATCGCAAATAAGCGTATGTCCATTGAATAAGTTATGCGCAAATAAGTGCACAACTTACTCTCGGAAATTTTTTCTATAACCATGATGCCTACTAAATAACAAAATCGAAATTTCGTAGCTTTATCGTACTTTTTTCGGTCTCTAAATTTTTTTCCCGAGCCAAGAAATTCATTAGCCTCCCACAAACTACTCACAAAAAAGATAGATGGCGTTTCGTACTACATTAAGAATATTTCCATACAAAATCAACGAAAGAAACAAAATACTAAATTTCGTACTTTTTCACCAAATGTCGTACTATTTTCGTACTCTCGTACATAAAACTTCAATTTCATACTTTTTTCGTACTTTTCGTACCCGGTAGACATCATGATTATTTATATCTACATGAACTTCAAAATTAATTCTAAAGGAATATTGAGGCTGAAAATGTAATTTTTTTTGTTACCATAATTTATTACTTATAGTCAAGGCAAATTAGATTAGAAAAGGGGTTTTTGCACAAATTAGAGCTTTGAGTTTTTAGAGGTTTCTATTGGAGTCCTTCCAAACACATTTTGGAATTCGAATTCTCCTAAAACGTAAGAAAGATGGTAACGAAAATATTGTAATTTTTTGCAAATAAGCATATGCCCATAGAATAAGTTATGCGCAAATCGGTGCACAACTTACTCTCGAATTTTTTTTTGTCATTTATATCTGTAGAACCTCGAGAGAAAAACTTTGTTATAAATTTTTTCCAAATCTTTTCATAATTGGCACAGACTGCTGAAAAAGCAGATCGCATTTTTGTGAAATTCGCATCCATCGAATTTCCTTCTTATCGCCATGATAAAATCCAAAACAGTAACATTCAATTCCTCGGAGATAAATTAAAAACGCTGTTGCTCCAATTGGTCGTCAAAACTGACTGAACGCACGAGGCAAGCGACGGCATCGCGAAACAACGTCAATAATAAACACTCATTACCATTCCGGAGAGCGATTTTTTTCCGCCGAATGTATAATTATTTCCCCGGTCGCCGATGATAATGAATTATTCGTCTGCCTTCCTCTGCCCGCGATAATAGTCTGCGTGTTATAACTCATCACCGATTCCTGCAGACTTTCGCTATCGCTATTTTCGTCGTCCGAGTAAAACAGCTCCTCTTTCTGATTATTCCTATTCTTCCATCTTTCGTGCCTGAAAAGAAAACGCACTTAGCCTTTGCTGACGTCATACGATGGTATGGCCAATCGTTAAATTCCTCACCTCGCTTTTTTAGCCTTTTTCGCATTCGTTTCGGCGACTTCTTCTTCGCTGTCCGTTCCTTCGAATATGAAAGCTCGTTTGTACTTCTCCAAATACTGCATTTCTTCTTCTTTTCTACGTTTCAACTTCTCTATTCGCGATGATTTACGAGGATGGAGTTCTAAAAATCGTTTTCTAAAACAACACAGGGATGTGAGAACGTTGACATTGAGTCGTAAACAATAATAACAGGAAATTACGGTATTTACCTTGTAATTTTTTTTACTGTATTTTTATGCTTTAATATTCAAATTCCTCTAAATGTAATTTTTAGCCGAGTTTTAATTAAAGATGATATCTATTATAGCCTACCTGATTTTTGAAAAAGTGGTGGTGGGGAGAGAGGGGTCTTTAAATCTTTGTATTTTAGATAATTTTTAATCATAAATGGTTTCTATTACAGCCTACTTGATCTTGGAAAAATGGTAGGGGAAGGCGGGGTCTTCAGATCTCGCCATTTCAGGTCATTTGTAATCGTACGCCCAACTTTTTGGTGCACGTATGTAATTATATATCCCCCACCCCGGTGCATAACGCCGTCGGATATGGAGAAAAATCGATCAAAATTTGGGGAGAAATTTCCTTCAAAATGCGAAAAGATATTTTTTAAATAAATTTCAAAATGGCGGATTACTCAAATTTTGAGTGTGGCTGGGGAGAGGGCAAATGACTCAAAATTTTTGTTCTTGTTTTCATATGAAAGAGTGAGTGGCGGACACCCATATATCCAAATTTCAACTTCCTAAGTGCGTTTAGAAGGAAATTAGAGCACAAACAAGTTTTGTATCATGAAATTTCTTGAATCTTCCATATCTCCTCCTCAAATCTATCTAAAGAGGCCAAACTTTGTATGTAGGGTAAGTTGGTGACCAGAATACGACCTTTTCAATTCGGGTCAAAATGGATTCAAAATGGTGGATTATCAAAATTTGAGTAGAACTTGAGGAGCGTCAAATTGGTGAAAATGTAATTAATATGACTCATATGATTATTGGGAATAAGTAGTATACTATATCGATAATTCACTTTCACTTATGATATTAGAGGGGAGGAGGAAGGGTTACCGACGTCAAAATGTGGGGGGAATATGTGAAAATTTGAAAATTTAAAATGATTTCAAGTGACCAACCTATTCTGATTTTAGCTTTCTAAGTAAATTTGGAGGGGAGTTGAAGCAAAAAAACGGTTTTTTGAGCGGAAATTAATACAGGAAATTTCATAAATTTTACATATTCTTTTACCAGATTGACCTACAAGGGCCAACTTGTCATGTAGGGTTAATTGGTGACCGGAATATGATCTCTTGAATCGTCAAAATTTAAGGATTACTTGAGAAATGCTCAAGTTGATAAAATTTGAAAAATATGCGTTCGCATGGTGGGAAATGCTGGAATGATTTTGGAAGGGATAGTGTAGGGGTTTTTAAACTATTTCCAAACCTGAACAAACCCCAATTGAAAACTCAGCTCAAGTAACGCGACGTGGCTGCTTACATTTTTTTTCTTCGCAAGTTGACATCTCTGTTTTTGTGTATTTTGATTATTTTTTTTTATATTTTTACCTTTTTTTTTTTTTAAATTAATTTTTTCAGGTGGTAATTTTTTTTTTGGAATGGTTACATAAATTCTGATTATTAGAAGAAAGAGCTTTTCTAAAATAAATTTCCTTTTTATTCATAAATTCATTTTTATACGTTGTTTGAAATATGAAAAAAAAAAAGACAACACACTCGCTTCCAACTAAATTCTAGTTACCTTTGCAAGCGTTCTTTTTCCTGAAACAGCTTCGGTATCTCTGGTAGGAAATCTTCGGCGATAATTTGATGCAAAGCTTGTTCATTTTTGTCCGTAGCGTCTTCGGTGTTTACGGCCAACCTTTCCCAATCACTTTCGGTAAAACAGACCACCTGCCAAATGCCAGATCCTAATTCGACCTCTTCTTCCTCGCTTTCTTCCTCTTTATTTCGTCCCCTTTTGCGTTTCCTTCCGCGTTTCTTTTCTTTTTCTTTCTTCTTCTAGAACAATCGCGAATACAGGTTAGTCGAGAACGACATGTCACCATTATCAATCGAGCAATACTCGATGACTCACCTTTGGATAATCTTCTCTGTACAACCTCGTCCCGTAGAAATACCAATACGCCGATCTATTGGCGTCATATCCCAAAGGATGTACCCGCAAACTATCCGAATCCAAATCCTAAAATAGTCCAACTCATATTACGCATATCGCACACTGCATATACATTTCTTAGTACTAGGAGTAAATTTTTTCGGTCGCTATAGAAACTGTTAGGCGCTAACGAACTGCTATAGTAAAAGTAAGAAATATTACACCGGCGTCCGTGCGGAAAATGAAAGCGACCACTTTATAACTATTATTGCTTGCCGACGGTAATTTTTCTCCTTTTTCTAACCTTATCAATTTTTTAGCGGATCCGATTTCAACTTTTTTCCTTATTTTACATTTCCATTACGAAGCGCAATACGCGTCGGAAAGGTCTCGTATTAAAATTTATACGCGTATATTCATCAGCTAATAGCTTTACGTTGCCTGCCTTTCAACTAGCCCTTTTAAAAACATTCGGCGACTAAATTTTAATACCGAATTCGTTTCCCGAATAGGATAAATCCGGTCGTGTTGCCCTTATCGTAACGAGCCGGCCGAATTGAAAAGTAATTTCTTTTTTCAGCGGCTCTTCGTCGCCTCTTATTTAACCGTGACAATGTGCTTTCGACTTTGTATCATGATTCACCGTCCATTCGCAAGGTCATCAGCCAACGCTCGAATCATCGCGTAAGGTATGTATTGATAGAAACTCCCGACAAATAGGACAAACAGTTTCCTACAAATTCGCCATACGGGAATTGTTCGATTTTTTTTCGAATTTTTGATGTGAGTAACGCGATGAAAAGTTGAATTTTGTAGTTTTCGAGAAATGTCTTTATTTTTAGGAAGAAAATATAAATTTTTTTCCCTACATACTTCATAAAATTTTGTATTCAAAATCTACTGCAGGGTGTCAAATAAAATATGTTAAAGAAAATGCAGGATTTTTTCAGAAGTTCATACATGAAATGAAAAGTTAATTAAGGCAATTGAATTTCCAACAATTTCGCCTGCAATAATTTTCATTTTCTTAAAAAAGAGGGATGGAGGGTCAATTTTTTTTCTGAAGCTTAAAGTAACAACGTTGGGTATAGAAATAGATAGATTTCAATATCAGATAATCTGCATTTATTATTTCATTTCTTTCATCATGCGCAGAGGGTAAAATTATCATTTTTTGCATTTCATATAGTTCTGTGGAGTACAAAAAACAATCCATTTGAATTCCCTACAAGTTGAGTGGTGAGTGGTATTAATTTGATTTGTTTTCCTCTTAGTTGAGAAGTGTTGTAAATCTCTCCATTCCCAATCGAATAAAAAAAAAAAATTCAAAAACAAACATTTCATCGGTCCGAAATCCAATATAGCTAGCTCAATACAACACTCGACTACCACCTCCAATGCAAAAAAATATAATTTTATTCCCTCTCCTTAACGAAACAAAGAGCAGTAAAAAAAAAGTAATAAATCAGATGTGTTTTTACGTTGCGAAATTTCTAAATTATTCTGAACTCTAAGGAGATAAGTATGCCCGGGGGGGGGGTCTACATATGATTATGGAATGTTCATTAAGATGAAGTGTAAAAAAATTTTCTTCGATTTTCATTAAATTTTCCCATCTTATTTTCTTTGAATAATAGTCTTGACCAAATTTTGTTATGTTCCGTTCCCGTTTCGGTATCCGTTTCTGGGTCATTCCATTACGTTGCCGTTACGTTATGTTCCAACTTTGGAGGTTCCGTTCCGTTCCATTACATTCAATTTTGTTCTTTACCTCTTTTTCAGTTCGAGTTGATGAAGTTATGAGCTTGAGTTTCATCTTTTTATTTATTTATTTATTTATTTTATTGATGATAGACAAACAATCAAATTTCAATTTCACATCAAAAGATGCACATTGCACTGCACTTGCAGGGTATTGGGAACAATTTTGTCAGCACTCAAATTTCAAAAAATGAAAACAATGTGAAATAATGGAACACTAACGAAATTGATCCGTTAGGTTCGGTTCTCAAAAATTTCGTTCCGTTACCGTTATTACAACTCTGCTTCGGTTGCTGTCCGACCTCTAGTAAAGGAACGCTGCTGTACATCAAGTGTAAAACTCATATCTTATATAGCGCCTTCTATCAGGTTCCTTGATGCGTAATGCAAAGAGGAAGGCTTTTATCCCTCCATATTACTTATTATTACTCAAAGACATTAGCTTGCATAGTTGAAGTTGATGTACTAGGAGGAGGATTTTCTGTATTTCTATCTGCGAGTCTAGCATTATTGGATGTTCAGAGATGTTGAGTTTGTCTATTTTGTCTTAGGATTGGGCAGTGAAAGAGAATGTGTTGGGTGCAAATAAGTTCTAAATTACAAAACTGGCACGTATAGGATGAGGGGCTCATAAATGCAAATGGCTGCGGTTAAGTTTTGTACAGCCAACTCTGACTGGTGTGATGATCATTTCATCAGCCCTGTCTTGGAAATATAATTACTTCAGGGTGGGACGGATTTTTTATGAACGAATAATTTAGTTTCGGTTTTGAAGTTCCATGAATTTTGCCAGTTGAAATTTGGTTTAAGAGATTTCTAATATCGTCAGGATTGGGAATATTGAGTTTGGAAGGTCTTCCAGCAGATTTAAGAAGCGTCTTTTTGAATATTTTAAAACTTTTTGGACCTATTCCTCAGTAAATACGATTAATATAATTGATTTCAGTATTTTGAAGTTAAAGTTGCGAACAGACTAGAGCGATGTTACCAATATTAAAAAAAAAAATGTATATGTGACGGCGTCCAGTAAAAGGGACCTAAGGGTAGGACGGTCAAAAATTTTAGCTGAGTTTTTAACTAAAAAAGGACAGTTATTATAGTCTACCTGATTTGGGAAGGGAAGGTCGGGGGATGGTGGGGTCTTCAAATCTTTGCGTTTTAGACCATTTGTAATCATCTGGCAAATGTCCAACTTTTTGGTATATATATTTTTTTCCCTCAAGCGTAGCGCCGGCGAATATACATAAAATTCGCTCAAAATTTGGTGAGGAACTCTTCTTGAAAATGCGCAGAAGCTTTTTTTTTTTTTCGAAAATTTCAAAATGGCGGATCACTCAAATTTTGAGGGGGCTGGAGAAGGGCAAATAGCTCAAATTTTTCGTTTTTGATCTCATATGAAAGAGTGAGTCACGGACACCAACATATTAAATTTCAGCTTCCTAAGTGCATTTTGAGGAGAGTTAGCAAAAACCTGTTTTTGAGGAAATTTTGTTTTTTGTGTCACTCGCCTTGCGCAGGCGGGTGTGGATAAAATTCGCTCAAAATTCGGTGAGGAACTCTTCTTGAAAATACGCAAAAATAGTTTTTTTTTTTTCGATAAATTTCAAAATGGCGGATCACTCAAATTTTGAGGCTGGAGAAGGGGCAAATAGCTCAAATTTTTCGTTTTTGATTCATATGAAAGAGTGAGTCACGGATACTAACATATCCAAATTTCAGCTTCCTAAGTGCATATTGAGAGGAGTTAGATCAAAAAACGGCTTTTTGAGGAAGTTTTGAGTCATGAAATTTCTTGAATCTTCCATATCTCCCCACCAAATCAAGTTAAAGAGGTCAAATTTTGTGTGTGAGGTTAGTTGGTGACCACAATATGACCTCTTGAATTTGGATCAAAATGGATCCAAAATGGCGGATTATCAAAATTTTGAGTAGAGCTTGAGGAGCCTCAAGTTGGTAAAAATGTAATTAATATGAATTCATATGGTTATTGGGATAAGTTGTATACTATATCCCGAATTCACTTCCATACATGATGTTGGAGGGGGAAGGCGGGGTTATCAACCTAAAATAGTGGTGGGGGTACAGGAGGGGTCGAAAATTTTTTATTGCTGTGTCATATGATAAAATGAGCCCAAGTGACAAACGTATTTTGATTTTAGCTTCCTCAGTGATTTTGGAGGGGAGTTAGAGCAAAAAACGGCTTTTGGAGGGGAAATTGCTGCAGGAAATTTCATGAATCTTCCATATCTCATCACCAAATCGGCCTAGAATGGTCAAACTTTGTGTGTAGAATTAGTTAGTGACCAGAATATGACCTCTTAAATTTGAGTCAAAATGGATCCAAAATGGCGGATTATCAAGATTTGAAGATAATTTGAGGACCCTCAAATAGTTATAATTTGAGAAATATGTGTTCACATGATTATTTCATGGCAAAAAATACTACATTTGTGCCAAATTCAACTTCTTAAGTGTTTTTGGAAAGGATAGGGTAGGGGTTTTCAGACTTGGTATTGGGTGTGACCTGTAGTCATGAACGGTTAAGCAAGGTTATTACTAAATCAAAACAAGCTCCAGTTAAAAACTCAGCTCCAGTAATGCGGCATGGCTGCTTACGTTTTTTTTAAATTTTTGATTCTGATTTGAAATTTCATTAAAATTTGAATGGAAGTGCTCCTAGACCTCAAAAGTCAATTTTGAGTGAGATATAGCAAATTTAAGTGAGTGAGGTCAAAAAAAAAATTTCCAAAGATTTTTCTCTCTGAATTTTTTAGATTTTGTTAATGTAAAAACTAATGGTAAACTTGAAACTGCTCTCCTGAACAATTACGTTTTTGGTCATTAGGTCCCTTTTTCTAGACGCCGTCACATATGTAATTTTTTTGAAAGTAGTATTATTTTGAGCACTGCTAGCTCCTCTCCAAATGGTAGACTATTTTGACATAAAATAAACAACATATTAAAATTTCATGAAGATCGAATGATATTTTTCAACACTCCGTTCTAATATGTATTTTTATTAAATGTTGGCAACATTGCTTTAGCCTATTTCCATCCTTGACTTCGAAACAAATACTCTTAGATAAGCAAGTACGATAAAAACAATGATATAAAAAATCGCCCAGGCTGAACTGCTCGCGAAGAGTTACTACTCATCACACTACGCTCACTGCAGCCCTGAACCAAAGACTTATGAAATAAAAATTTAATACATTTTCACTATACAAATGTATCACCAACAGTCCAGAGCGCGCCGAAATTTCACAAAAAAAATAGTCAATTCACTGGCGTCTATTTTCCCGCCACACAATCAACTAATTTCCTCGCGTCCATTTCCACGTGCTAATTCCATTACAAACGAGTCGCCCTCACTCCAACCCACTTATCGTTGGTGCAAGCACGATAAATTTTCGCTGGCTCGAAAATAAGGGAAAAACACGCTACCTAAAGCATCCGATATTAAACAATACATTGGCTACATAAAATCCACATTACAATGCGCCAACGTTCCATCGACGAAATACGCGCCTAGCTATTATCCCCACTTTGACGATATGCGTATTTAAATTACTGCAACGGTACTAGGTCAGTCGTCGATGTTGATTAGGTGTATTTCGGACGCTAATAGGTTAACGCCGTTTAAAACCGGCACGAAATCGCGATATTTTTAGCGGATTCCACTGATACTTGCCTAGGCTTTTAATTTCAACTCACCTTAAGTATATCCAGAACGTCGTCGGCATCTAATCTAAAATCACACAGCATATGTAGTATCTCCACCTTTGTTCTCATCGGTAAAAATTGGAAATCCATATCATTGTCGAAAGGATTATAACAATTGAATTCCTGAAATGAACGAAAACACTGCTCGTTAAACGCAACGTCGAATTTTTCCCATTTGTAATTCGCGTCAACAATACAATTGTCTGTAGATATCGTTAGCTCGTCGTGCTCGTGTACTCGACGATGACGAGCACTCGTCGCCAAGTCGGGGTGGTAAAACGCGAGGTGGCGAATCGCACGCCAAATTATAGCCCGCAACTGGTGTAAGAGGATTGTCGTCGCCTTGTCGTAGCAATTCCCAAATTACCCAAACAGCTTTAATGCCCTATCCTACATTACTGTACCTTTAACAAGATGGCGAAAGCTTCGTAAAAATAGTCCACTATCGTACACTATGAATATCAACTTCGAAATGCTTTTCATTTATTCCATATTAAAGCTCCTTGACGCGATGTTCTAATTGAAAAAATTCATCTCCCCGAAGCCTCGTTTAATATTTTGTTCCGCTGTATTGTACTCGTACATCCAGTACTCGGAAATCCGTGCGGTTTACGCCATTCTAAAAGCTCCTCTGTATTTTACCCGACGTCGTATGCAGCGAAATAACCAAACTAACAGACAGCTATCATAGGCACTTTCTTCCTACATGCGTAAGACTATAGCTATACCTTTATTTTCGTGTATTTCAGCGTCACCATATCGCATTTATGTATGTCGAGAGAGTACCTACAGCGTTTATATTTCTTTCATTCGCCGCCCATAACAACCTCCTTACTATTCGATCGATTATCTTATCAGTTTGAAGAATGGGAAATTACTCATGAATATGAGTAAATATAAGCGTCGAATTGATACACATTCATTCCCCCTTCACTCCTCCATATACGATCGTATAAATGTTGAACGAATAGCTACATAAAGCGCATCCTATACGTTTACCAATACCTCATAATCTCTACACCACATACCAACAATATGGAATGAAAAACAGTGCAACGTACTGTTTAATGATTAAGGTGATATCACCAAACACCAGATATGCACGTTCAGCCTTCGTTGATTGAATTTTAAAACCTATCTAATGTACATAGTAGGTGCGAGTAATCGCTTCGTCGATGAATTTTTTTTCCGAACGAATTCATTACGTATTATCTCGGTTCCGCGTTTTCGATTTATGCGTGGAGTTGAAACGTTCGTTTCGTGGCTCTCTGATAAAAACTAATCCCTTCGTAAAGGCAGAAGTGATAAAAATAATCGCGAAAAAATGATCGATTGATTTCTAATCGAATTAGTTTTCTTATAACAGATTCAAAACTGACGATTGGGATTGCCCTTATATTAAATTCATTCATGTACGTTATTGATTTTGAAAAATAATATAATATTTTCATTTTTTTTTCCTTGATGACATATCTGCGTGTCAAACGAACCTATTCAAAGCATAAGTCATCGAAATCAAACAGTTAGAAAAGTCTGGGCAACTGTTTGAAAGTTTTTTAGACATTTCTTCAAGAATAAAAGACGATGAAATGAAAATATGAAGAACCTTTCCTGCGACATCTACTTCTCAAATCAAGTACACTGTAAAAGCCAAGTTTTTTCACTGAAAACTCAGCTAAAAATTTTTTAAATGTTAAAGAATTCAACGATTAATTTTCACTGCATTTAATTTAAAGTAAAACGCGATTGAATTAATCAAAACTCATCACAAGCTAAAGTCAGGCATGGTTTTGGAGCCCTCCAGCAGAGATGGGCATTTGTAATTATTTCTCTTGTTTTGAAATTAAAATTATGAATTATAATTTCTGCGCCATATACAGTCCAGGGCTTTTTCGTTTCATTAATTTTCTTTTTTTCGATTTCAGACATCCCTCTATTTCAAACAAAAAATAATCAGAAAATTTTTGACAATTTTTGAATTTTTAAATATAATTATGTTTTTGGACAAAATATTTCAATTTTAATTTTTATTCAATTTCTAAACTTTTTTTTTCAGTTTTTGGTCCAACTTTTTATTGTATTCAATTTTTCTCCAATTTCAAACTTCATTTTTTTTTTTAAATTTAGAGTATTTTTCTTCATTTTATTCAAAATTTTTGGAGTATGTTTTCGATTATACAATTATTTCTTAATTTTATTTTTTACGATTTTTTTAATTTTCTTTTTCATGATTTTTTTTGAAATTTTTTTTTTTAATTTTTAAAAACTTGAATAAATTTTTGGCATCTTTTTTCATTTTTCAATCGTGATTTTTTGTATTATTTCCATTTTGTAATTTTTTTTGATAATTTTTTTTTTTGTGCCGTGTGCTGCCGCTAAGGCCAGAGGTACGTTTGCAGGTATGGAGTGTTTAGATTCTGTGGTAAAGGTTTGACTGTTTCAGGAAGGTGAATAGGAGGTTGGTCTGGTGGCTATTGAGGATATCGGATAGGGTGATGGGAGTTGAAGTCTAGAACGGATGTTTGAGTATGTGGGGCATATTGTTAGGATGTGTGAGACTGAGAGCTGGGTTTGGCATTGCTTTGATTACTTTTGTTTTCGTAGGATTTCTGAACCTGTTTTCTAAGATTTTGAACCAGTTTTCTATTTTATTCAAATTTTCAGCCTTCCTTTTTTTAATGTCGCGTATTCTTCGTTTTATCAAATTTCCTTATTTAAAGTATTTTTTTGATTTCAAATTTTTTCGATTGTTTTTTTGTTTTTGTTATTTCTCAACAAGTTCTTTTCATTTTTTCTCAATTCCATAATTTTTTAGACAGCTTTTTGATTAATTTATGTTTTGACTAAATTTATGAACATCGTTTTTTGGACTTTTTTCCGTTTTTCAACTTATTGATTATTTTTTCATTTTTCTTTATTTCATTTCATTTTTTGTGTTACTTTTTTCAGAATTTAAATTTTCCCTCATAGTTTTTTCAAAATTTTAATTTTCTCTCATTTTTTTTTCATAATTTTCCGAAGTGATTTATTTTATTTTTTTACATTTTGTAATTTTGTAATATTTTTTCATAATTTTTGATTAATTTTCATTTTTAATAAATTTCTGAACATTATTCCTTTTGTTCAATTTTTCTGGTTGTTTTTCATTTTCTTGAAAGTGGAGGAGAAATTGTCAGAGGAAATCATATCTTTGCGTTTCAGAATTTTTTAAACTCTTGATTTTTTTTGTCATCACGATTTTCATTTCCTCGCATGGATATTTTTCGATTTTGTGAGGTTTTTTAATTTTTTTATTTTCATTTCTATTGGTCTTCTCAATTGTTGATAATTTTCTTTTATTTCCCCAAAAAATCACGGGAGCTCCAAGAAATCTGCGCTCTTTGCCTCTGGCTGGCCCTATTTAGTACATAATCTCGTCGCAGGTTTTTCACGAAATTCCGTTTCCCATGCTCTATTTTTTTATTCTTAGATTACTTCATCTTCGAAAGACGTTTTCGTTCATATTCAACTTCGAGAACTAATAAAGATTTTGAAAAGTATACTTCAGTACACGTGAAAGAGAGAAGGAAATTCACTCATTATTTACCACTGAAAAGTTATACATAAATTCACCTTCAAGCGGTGTTAAAAGAGCAAACATAATTCAACTTGTTAAACTTTCATAACCCCCGCGATATCGCATACATACAAATTTCGTTCATCGCTCACTTGTTGCTGTTGTTGATAATTAGTGTAATATTATAACAATGTTCTGCCCTTCTGTCAATAAGAAATGCTAATTGGGATAGGCGTAAAAGCAGCGGGATGGTGAGGGACTTACATTAGGTACAAAAAATGTAAGCAGCCATGTTACATTACAAGAGCTGAGTTTTTAATTGGGATTCATTCAGATTTGCAGATAACGTTGTCAACTTATTCATGTCTATAGGGCACATTCAGTACAGCGTGTAAAAATCCCAAACTATCTCTTCCAAAAAAACGTAATAAGTGAATTTAGAATGTGTAGTACTTCTGGCACGCAATATTTTTTCATCTCCAGGTATGTATTCATCGAGTTTTTCTCGAGCCTTTCTCAAATTTTAATCATCAGGCATTGTAAGAAAAATTCGAAAGGCCTTATTCGAATGCCCAAGTAACACTTTTTTTTGTGTAACAAGTCGCTCGCACACTGCACTACGCGCAGCAGGTATTGCTGGATTACAACTTCTAGTGCGGGTAGGGGTGTCTTTGGCGACTCTCGTAGACTTCCATTGCTGTAAAGTTTGTGGATGAATTTGGTGGTAGGGACAAGCTGATCAGCCAAAACCCATAAGTAAAGGAAATTGCGATGCTGCGTTGGGGTAAGAGCTGGATCTTCTATTTGTTAGCAAGCCTGTCAGCGGTGATAAGCCCACTGTGATAAAATCTCGGTTCAGGGACTCGCGATATCCAAAACTGGTATAGGTCTCTATGGGCTTTCTTAAAATAATATCCTTCCGAGTCCAATTACTGAGGACGCCTTCCATTGTAGCGACATCGATATCATTGTTGCTCATCTGTGATCGTTCAACAAAATAATCTTACACCACTCCCTATATTAACATCCATATTACCTCATCTTATTTTTAGTTGATTTTTCAACTCGAAAAGGACATGTATTACAGCCTATCGAATTTGGGAAGGGCAGGTCGGGGAGAGTGGAGTGTTCAAATCTTTGCGTTCCAGACCATTTGTAATCATCTTACAAACGTCCAACTTTTTATTTTTCCTCCACGCGTAACGTCGGTGGGTATTCATGAAATTTGCTCAAAATTTGCTGAGGGACTCTTCTTGAAAATGAGCAAAAGTACTTTTTTTTCGGTAAATTTCAAAATGGCGGATCACTCAAATTTTGAGAGGGGGTGGAGAAAGGGCAAATAGCTCAAAATTTTCGTTTTTCATCTCATATGAAAAAGTAAGTCACGGACGCTAACATTTACCAATTTCAGATTTCAAAATACATTTTGAGCTGTTAAAGCAAAAAAAGGCTTTTTGAGAAGTTTTGAGTCATGAAATTTCTCGAATCTTCCACATCTCCTCACCAAATTGACCTAGAGAAGTGAAACTTTGTGTTTATGGTTGGTTGGTGACCAAAATATGACTTCTTGAATTTGGGTAAAAATGGATCCAAAATGGCGGATTATCAAAATTTGAACAAAGCTTGAGGAGCCTCAAATTAGTGGAAATATAATTAATATCAACTCACACGAATACATTGGGGATAAAAAGTATACTATATCTCAAATTCACATTCACACATAATATTGGAGGGGAGAAGGAGGGGTTATTGACCTCAAAATGTGGTGGGGATGGATGAGTACTTGAAAATTTTTTATTGCGGTGTAATATGGTAAAATGAGCTCATGTGACTAACCAATTCTGATTTTAGTTTCCCAAATGAATTTGAAGGGGAGTTAGAGCAAAAAAACAACTTTTAGAGGGGAAATTGCTGAGGGAATTTCAAGAACCTTCTATATCTCTTCACCAAATCTACCTACAAAGGTCAAACTTCATATGTAGCGTTAGTTCATGACCAGAATATGATCTCTTAAATATGGATCAAAATGGATCCAAAATGGCGGATAGTAATAATTTGAGAATTATTTGAGGCGCCTCAAATAGCCATAATTTGAGAAATATGTGTTGTTAGATAATTGCATGATAAAAAATACCACATTTGTTCTAAATTAAACTTCTTAAGTGATTTTGGAAAGAATAGAGTAGGGATTTTCACACTTTGTATTGGGTGTGGCCTGTAGACATAAAGGGGTTAGAAACGTTATATGAAAACCTAACAAGCCTCAGTTATTAACTCAGCTTCAGTAATGCGGCGTGGCTGCTTACGTTTTTTTTTTTTCCTATTTCCTTCTAATACTTTTCCTTTATATTATCATTGAGTATAGCAATAGAAATCTATGATGAGTACCCAACGCTCAAGTAAACGTTCTCTTGCAAGCTTATATATCACAGTTGAAATTAGAAGGGTCTGCTTTAATGGCCGATATGTTACACGTGACGCAATCGGCGGCCAGATTAATGACGGCTATTTTCGAAATTGATAAATTAGTGTATATAATGTGATGAGTTCAGGAGATAGGATGAAGTAATGTTATTATTATTATTTGTCGTATTATTATTACACTGAAATAAATTTGAATTTGAATTTGAATTATTATTATTATTATTATTTATAGTGTTGCATAGAGGATGGACGCAATTTCTTTTACTTCATTTATTTTCAACCATACTACCAGCACAGCCTAGTTCTAATTGCTGGCCTTACATACATAAAAAAAATATCAATTTTTATGAATGAAAGAGGGTAACCTGATACTCCAACTATATCCTCGTCAAAAAGTGAAAACAAATTCCGTTGTTTCTTCCCCTCGCATCGTAAATAAATCGAAGAAATAATGAAATACCTCAATATCTCCACACACATAGCTATAACAGCGCAATAATCGATCAGCAGCGAATTTAACTGAACAACCGCGTACACTGAAGCAATAAATCTGCATTTGAAAAATTAATACCGTTCGACCAAGGCGAATACAATTTTCTACTATACATCACCGAACCAACGGTACGCGGGGAGAATGAGGCAGCTATTAAAACATCGAAGAGGAAAAAACATCTACGACCGAGAAAAGCCAATTTCCTATCCGCTAGAAAAACACTCCTTGCCGAGAAACAGCCGACGACATCGCTATCGACGGGCACAACTGCGTTCGACTCGCTACTAAAATCGCAGCTTCGTTAACCCCTTCTCACCAATCAACTCGGCGCGTCGACCTCGTCGTCGTATATTTATTATGGAAACAATGAATCCAAATTAAGGAAACATAATACACCTAAAGGAAATGAAGAACGCGCCGTTTCTCCGTTCACCAGTTCTAATATAACCTTACGTTCCGCAAATATACAAGCATACCGAAACTATTTCATTAGCGGGAACGCAACGAGATCGTCGTTCCGTATATTTTCATATTCGAAGGAAAAAAATACACTACGTAAGCGATAATATGAAACGCGATATTTTCACCGACCGCTAACAAATATCAAATTAAAACTAATGAAAAGGAAAACGAACAAATGAAATGGTATTGTAACGAACTGAATGGATTATAATAAATACTCGTATAATAATAGGAAACCCTACGAAAGGTCGAAAAAGTTTTCCCAACACAATGTTACACTTAAAACGTAACCGTACGATTTTCAACGAGACGAAATTATTATAATTTTTGTACCGAAAAAGGCGGCTTATTTACTCTCTTTTTGTGGTTGCCGAGCAAACGAATGAGTAAGACTCGTTAGTCGACATCAACAGGCGGTGATACTGTTACAAAATGATGAAACAGA
The DNA here is from genome assembly GCA_009761765.1 of Phenacoccus solenopsis. Lineage (NCBI taxonomy): Eukaryota > Metazoa > Arthropoda > Insecta > Hemiptera > Pseudococcidae > Phenacoccus > Phenacoccus solenopsis. The sequence continues at coordinate 33,156,162 of CM019756.1, read as the reverse complement.
ACAACTCATCGAACCATATACGTGCTATAGACCACTAACCAGTGTTGGTGGAGATTTAACGTTGAAATCGCCAAAATAGAACGACAGTGTAGCCCAAATCACCCATATTAATTGTTACGAAAAATACATAAAAATATAAGTTATTTACTGTAATGAAAACAATCATTACATTTTTCAAATTTTTATTCACAAAAAAAAAGATAAAAATAAAAATCAAAACTTGAAAGAAAAATAACAATCACAAGTAATAATTGAAAAAAAAAACACAAAATAAATCATAAAAAATTAAAAAAAAAATTTATTTTCAATACATTATCTCCTTCATCGAAATTGGTATTAATGTCTCTCTTGTCTATTTAGTTTTTTGGTTTCTGTCCCTACTACTCGGTCCCTCTAACTTTACTAAATAATAGCATCGAAACACGAAATTCTTGGGCCTCACTATACATTAACCATACATAAATAGTTCACCACTATACAAAAATGTATCGTTCATAATTTGTAGAAAAAAGGAGCCAGAAATGTAATGTTGATGGAGTTGGTTCAGAGATAGCGCTTCAATATATTTAGGGTTTTTGCTTTAGCCAGCAAAAACCCTATAGCAATCACTTTTTTTTCAGTCTTCTGGCACAGATCAAATAAGCAAACAACTGCGCCACCTAACGGACTACCGGTAGTACCTAAACCTAACACAATATCGAATTATCTATAATATTATTGGTTCATTTTTCGTTACGTTATGTCCCTTTTCACATAAATAAATTTTTATGTTTTCCATTTCTGACACCACATATCAAATAAGCAAACAATTGCGCTACCTAACGGACTATTGGTAGTACCTAACACAATATTGAATTACCTATAATAATTATAATATTATTGGTTTATTTTTCGTTCCGTTATGCCCCTTTTCACATTAATTTTTTTTATTTATTTTTAAAAACATTATTTCAACATATTTTCGTGTTTTGGTTGACGACATAATTCAATAATATTTGTTACAATGTCTGCATTGATTAATTCGTCAATTTCATTTCCCTATGGATAAAATAACATTAACATGTTCTCGGGCATAATTTATACACCGTGCGTCCAAGTGATTTGGGTGCAATCAGCGAAAAAATCTCTTTTCCAATTATTTAAAATCGATTTTTTCATATGCAAAGAAATTTTAATGCAGTTGAAATGAATTTATCAGTTTTAAAATTCATTAATTTAATTTTAAAAATAACTTCTGATTTATAAATTTTAGTTTAACTCTTATTATGTAGTCAACAAATTGAGATTTTCGCCCTGATTGTACCGAATCGCTTGGATGCACGGTATATAATTATATCAAGATCTTGGTTATTATATTATTTACTCTACGAATATATGCAGAAAGTTTTGTTTTACTCATTTCTTTATTTATCATGGAATCATTTTCATTACTATATCCAAAAATATTAATTATTTTCAATTTTTTCATCGTATGTTTCCATAATTATCAAGTTGTACCTCTAGTTCTCTACATATTTACATCGAGTTCTTGTGAATTGTTTTTTTTGGTTTTTGTATTCTATTTTCAGTAAATTTTATATCAATAAATGAACTTTTTCAATTCAAAATTGAAATTGCTAAAATGTAGTAAACACATTCTTAAGCGTAAAATTCATCTTCATTTAAAAATGCATTATTTAATTAGTAATTGTAATTTTTCTCGTAAAATATTATTTCCTGATTTTACTTTGTTAGCGATAGGTAGTATCATTAGTATCATAATTTATTATTCATAAATTTTATAATAATTATATTTCGAACGGTAAAAAATTGCAATTACGCGTAATTACGTAATAGTTCAAGTTGAGCTACAAGGCGGTGCTTCGGAAAGAGAAAATAAGTTGGTAAATGCAAAAAAGTTGATTTTATAATAAAGAAATGAAAAAATTGGAAAAATAAATGCCAAGTGTCCTCAAACAAGGCCTCTAAAACAATATATTATAATTTCAAATCATTTCTTTATTATAATATCAACTTTTTCACATTTCCTTACTCATTTTCCGAAGCACCGCCTTAATAGCATTATAGCAAAAAGCAAAAACCCTATTGCCAGGTCCAGCGGACCTCGCTTGTTTTTCTCTTCCGGTGACTTCATGCAGCGATACAGTCATCATTAAGATTGGCACTTGGGACTCGTTTTTTGAAAGTTCGAAATTAATGACTTTAGCTCTGAGGTCTTACCACTGTGATCGCCAATAGCACATAACTCCTTCAAGGAAGGGCCCCAGGGTCTATAATAGTGTAATCAATATTTTGTGAAACTTTGTAATAAACACTAGGTAAGTCTGAGGTCTAAACAACTAATGCCCGACTACTGGGTCAGCATAGTCTTTTATAGGCAGCTCAATCTACCCCACCATGATGACGTGGTGATATCAGTAAGAGGCTTCTACAAGAGGCGATCAACATGAAATAAGGGGCTTTTACACTTCTTGTTCTTCTTTTAAAATAGATGTAAAAGTTTTTAGCTTTTTTTTAAAAATTTTCTGTATTGTTAAGAAGAAACATTATATATCGTAGCTTATAACAACATGCTTTAGACTTTGCATAAAGCACTGAGAAAATTATTCAAATTCTCTCCATGTAAAACAGTAATTTAAATTTCCACTTGAGGCTTGTAAAATGAATAAATTTAGAATTAAAACAAAAACCCTAAAGTTAAATGAGATGGGAGGCCTTTTATGGGTACACTACAGCTGACTGGTTCCACATATTTCATATCTTTTTCTAATATATGTATTCAAAGAAACTGTAGTTCGATATAGGAACTTGTGATAAACCTACTAAAGGATGAATTTAAAGAAATGATGAATGAATGATATTGTGTTTATTCCTTCACTTCCCTTGAAATTATTTGTTTCAGTTCGAATTATTTTAATTTCATGACGTTATCTTTTTAAAGTTATTATGGGGTCCCCAACTTTATGGAAATCACCAGGAATTCCCCAGTGTTTGTTCGACCATAAACTGTATGAGATAAACGTAGATGCATACGCAAAAGCGGAACAGTATATGTACAAGCTTGATTTGCTGCCTCACTTTTATAGCAACGTTAACCAAGACCTAGCAGTCTATGCAGTCAATAGAAGGTCCACATGTTGGCACTATATAAAATGAATTAATAGTACAATCTGCCGACGACTTAACCGATATTCCTCCACGTAAGATTTCGTCGATTTATCTGGTCACCAGCTGCGACTCGAATGGCCGATCGATTACTCGATAAAAAATTAATTCCACTACCATTAGTATACGTTGCACGGTCTAACCGTACCGACGTCATCGATCATCGGCGCGCAATTTTACCACCCCTTCGATTCCGGCCGCGTAAACAGTCGTGAATTTTAAGTACGTGCCGACGTCGACGGACGCGCCGTCCGAAACATTTCTTATACTGAATTTTACGATCAAATTAAATACCGCTTACCCTGCACTTTTGCCGGAATAATCGTCGTAGGAACATTTGATAATTGAAAGTGGATATGCTGTTGTTGCCATAGTAACCGCGTAATAATCGCACGATCAGCTCTTGAATCAAAGTGTTACCAGAGTCGGACGCGTCATCGGTCAACAATGCTTCTTCTAAATCCTGCAACGAATAATTCAAGGTCGCTCCATTACAAATTCGCTCAGCCTACAAATTACCCCGACCATAATCACGTCCACGATTCAAGGTATCGATTCGACGTTTTCGTGGTCCACGCTAAATAACTTTAATTATCGAGCACTCCATTTAAAAATACCGTAAAATCATATTAATCGTAACCATCGTGCCTGTTATAAACGAAAATATACGATATACCATAAAACCATAAAAATATAAATTCAATTCCTCCCGACATACCCGGTGAACTCATTTATTCACCTGTAATCCCTCCGTATCCCGTATCACCCGGCACAATTCCCCCTCCCAGGCACGCTAAACCAACGAACCCATATAGAGACCTATGCAATCAAACATTAAAACCACGCGAACCGATAAACAACCTCGTTCTCGCACCTGCCTTCATAAATAACTCGACCACCGAAGATAAGCCGTCGCGAAAAATTTTCATCCTCTGTAAGCTAAAAATGAAAACGTTGCCTAGTGCCGACGACTTTAACGATCCCAAACTTTCCCTCAGTTGCAAAAGCAAATAACAACAATAGCCGCACATTTTACCAGCGAACTGGGTGCGAAACTCGACTCAACAGGGTAATCTGTAAATCAAAATCCGTCTTGCTTTCAGTTTCTCTCTATGTTTACGTATATGCGACCTATTTAACTAATATTAGGACTAACTTATGAAATATTTATCGATGATTTTTTTTCCACGTGTTTTTACAGCTAAATCTCGATGTCAATGGTTAATGGTAATATGGACCATATATATTGGCACAGCGATATGTAATATTTGGTTCAACCTTATCGAGGTACCGGTACATTGGCTTTTTTCATCCATCTTTGCAAAGGTTTACGCAAACTTCTCCAGATTAAGACGAAATGAAATTCGCGGGATTTTTTCCTTCTTCAAAGGCATAGTATATTATAAATTTATAAAATATTTCAAATATTTTTTGCATACTCGCTTTAGCGACGCAGTTCCCACCAAGCGAGAGTTTGCGAGTAGAGCTTTTTGAAGTAGAAAAACTTGGTATTTTTTTTCAAGCTTAAACGAATTTTAAAAATTTTGAGAAACGTGAAAATGTAGTTTCTTGCGTTCCTTAATTTATTTTTTCAACGTCATCTTCGCGACTAACGTCTGAAATATTAATTTTGCACTTTTTGCTAACCTATAAAAAAAGGGTAGTGGAAAAACTACGCCTCATTATGCGTAATAAGTGAACTTGACTAATGAGACGTTTTTTGAGGTGGACACCTCATGGAAAAAAACAATGCACTTCCACTCATTTCATTATTTTAGTGAAGCACTCTTATTTCTACTCATTTTTCAAAAAACAAAAAGGAATGCACCCATTATAGCTCTTTTCAATGCTGGAGTTATCATTATTATTTTAGCTGGTTAAAGTTGGTGTAGGGAGGATGTCACATCTTTGCGTTTCAGTCTATATTCTGACTTTATGGAACTGAAAGCCACCCCCCTTCCCCCACAAGCAGATATCTCAAAAAAGCCACTGTTAGACAGCGTTCAATTAACCATTTTAACAGAAAAAACAACAACAACGAGAGTAGACAAGGAGTGTGGGCATTTTGATGGAGATTAGGAGTGTACTGCCCAATCAAAGAGGAGTGGACTTCCAAGGAACGATGAGTTTTCAAAGGTCACTTCAAGATTCCTATGTACATCTGTTCGAAAATTCGATTAGCTTTCAAGCTGCAGCTATCTCATAACGATGATGATGATTAATGAAGATTTGAGAGCTCATTTTAGGATGAATGTGGTTACTTTAACACCTAATTAGCTCTTTAGCTCAATTCACTACACTTAGAAGGTGTCTAACAAAATTCAATAAGCCTAATGCAGGGTTTTTGTGGGCCCTTAAGTACTATTTTTTCATAAGTTCTCATCATTAGCCTCCTCCCTTAAACGAATAATAAAAAAAATGAAAAATTAGTTTTTATGTAAGTCCAAATTTAAAAAAAGCAAATCTGCTTTTTTGAATAAAAAAAATTGCGGAATTCTCGAACCAAATGAACCATTTTATGATTTTAACAGACTTTCGCGGGATTTGTAGCATCATCATGAAATTTCGAATCGATCCATTGAATAATAGTTTTTCATTGTTGTTTGAAAGCCGTTTTTTCATAAATAAATCAATTCCACATCTCATAAACTATTAAGCGCCACTCACTCTGTTTTGAAAATTAAGTGTCGACCTGTTTATTTTAATTCATTTCATCATCAGGTAAAACCATAAAAAATGGACCTATAAAAACTTTTTAAGTATAGTTTGGTAATTGTTCAAAACTTAGTTATTTTTAGCACTAATAACAGTGGAGAGAGGAAGTACAAATGCAACAAAATGTTTTACACGAGAATGCACTTTTGAATATTTCATACCAACGTCTATGACTTTTTAGCCACTTCACAATAAATGAACATTTCTTCAGTTTGTTCTTTAGCTCCACAATTACTTTAGAATCGGTCATCATTCCAGTTCCGATGTCATTCATGACTTATGGAGTTTAATTTCTATAGCTCATCAAATGATAGAAAATTTTTGATGAAAATCAATTTACCACTGGCGAACATATAAATAATGCCCCTCGCCGTTGTCACATGATAAAGTAAACAAAGGGAAAACAATGTTAAATATAAGGTAGAGTTTCGCCGCAATCACTTCTGCACACAAATTCTCACGAGACCCATCAAGCCAAGAAAAACAGCTTTAAAGGCACGTTGTTAACATGCTTTCGGGCGATAAAAGAATTCTTAAAACCATCGCGCTTCCCTGGATACGAAAATTACGATCCGTCTTCGTCCCTCGCCTAAATATACTTGTCAAGTTTGTTGTAGTATTCATATTTCTCCTGATTCTCGAGGCGACACGATGCTCAACATTTTTTTGTTTTTTGAGAGAAAAAAAAAATAAGAAAATGTAGAATTTGTGGTTTTCATTATAAGCGACCTACTTAAAAGCTAATTCCTCCACTTCTGTTTTTTCTATACATCCTAAATAATAAAAATTTCAAGCCAAAACTTACCTCTATATCGAAGTCGATGAGATTGAAAGATGCTCTAAATAGAGAACAAAAATGAGCTATACATGGTACTTCCCACCAAGAATGTATATCTGAAATAAAAAAAAAAAAAAAAATTCAAATTTATGTAACACATCTTATTTTAATAACTAGGGTTTCGAATCTGCTGATGAATCCAAAAAATGTATACCTAACGGGCCCACTATTGCACTCGTAATAGGTGATACCTGACTAAATAAATGGTGTCGCGTATTAAAAAAGACCCGGTTTTGTATTTAAACCAACTTTTCCTACTAATTTAAATGATAATACGCAAATGTGTAAATTTTAATGACCCATGAAAGGCGAACTTTTTCCAGAGTCCAGAAGACCTCAACTTGCAGCAGTGGCAGCGGCATAATGGCGTAGCTAAATACTCGAATACGCCGCACTAGCGATACGGAGTAAACAAGTCGAAAAATTTCATATTTCAATTACTTTTTCCGCTCTGCCTGTATACACGTTAAACACGCACTGAGCAGAGGGAGTATACAGTATGTAATAAACCTATATAGCAGTACCAACGAGTATACATATACAAGGAGTATAATAAGCGAGGGGACGGCAAATGCAAAACAATCGTCGCGCATGCGTCTGCTTCCCAAATGCTACTCAGTGTTATCTCCGAGTCGAAGGGCATGGATGCACGCCGCGTTAGTCAACTATTCGGTAGCTTACGAATGAGTTGGAAACAACTTAGCTTACAATATGTATCCATTTTCGAAAAGCAAGTCGAATTTTTCGTAGCATTGAGATGCTGTAGAGGACTTTTATAACTTCGTGTACGATGTATGAAAATGTTTCAAATACAAGCGATGAACTCATCCACTAATTTCATTACCCCAAATATGTCAGCTCAATTATAAATGCAATTTCCATGTAAATGCCAGGTTATCATTTTCCATATACTTTGTCGAACATCAAGTCACGAATGATGTGGTGACACATACTACGCACAATTATCTGGTCGCATGTCTCATCGAATATTTGACGATGCTCAGATATGTGTTCTAAAAGTGGTAACCACCTCTTATTCTTGAATATATTTCAATTTATCATCAGTCCAATTAATCAAAGTCTCGTCGCATATTATTTTCTCGTATGATCTTTATATTGATCATGAAAATAATGATGAAAAAAACCAGACACTGCTTGCGAAAGAAATGAAACTATATGCTCAGCTAGCCGCAAGAACGAGTTTATGATGAAAATTTAGAATTGAACCGTAGATTTGCCTATACACACAAGAGGTGAAAATAAACCACACTGAGCAATTTCATGTTATCAATGAAGAAGTAGATGTTAAACATTAAAAATTGGGCTATTATCAACATGTCGAACAAATAATATATAACTTGGTTTAATTTTATCATTCGTGCTCACACAACGCATAACTTTTTATTGTTAGTGTTCACTAATTTAGCATTGCATCGACTTTCAAACTATAAAAAATTGAAAATGAAGCCTCGCTTAAATTTGATCATAGAAAATTGAAAAAAAGTGATTCATTTTCTTCATCTTGTTTTTATATTGAAGTTTTCATTCTGACTATTAATATATATGAAAGGCTGATTAACAATATTATGCTCCACAAATTAATTACTGAGTCTGTAAACAAATTTAAGCCTCTTTTCAATTATAAGTAGTGAATCGAATGTTCAGTTGCTATTGAGAAGAAAATTTCAGTTTATTATCCTTTACCATTCTGAGTATAGAAATATTTCCAATCACTTGAAGAATTTAGAAATTTTTCAATATCTTATACCTTTATCTTAGTATATCTAATGTTTTCCACATCTTATTATTCAAATACTAGGAAAGTTGAATATATTCATTAATAACAAAATCACTAAATAATTTCATATTCCCATCACCAAGATTTTATATATTGTGCTCATAATAATAATAATAATAATTTTATCAAGTCATGAGTCACAAACAGATAAGTAGACCACAGAACAACATTTCAGTTAATATTTTACTCGTTCGAATCAAGTTAGTATTCCATATTTCGAAAAGAAAGATAAATTTTGTCAATAGCCTTTTCCAAGAATACATTACGAAAAAAAAATCCCTTTTTATTTCATTTCGCAAAATACAATATTCAGCAACTCTACTGATAATCGCATTCTATCGCTGGCTCATTAATTTCAAAGGCAAACTATTCATTAATTTACAATTCATTCGATTTATAAAGCCCTTCGGAAATTTACGTTGTTCTGGTGCACGTTGTACATGAATACTATGATATACTGCACACATACCCATGCAAGCACATTACATACTATAGAGTTTGCGTTGGTAACACTGAGATTATAATGTTAATGAGGCTCGTACTCGTGGATCTGTTTTTTTTTTCTTCGCTGCACAGTCTGCGCATATATACAGCGCCACTTTGTTATAGCCCGCATTATAACAAAATTGAAAGAAAATACTAATTCTCACGTGTGAATAGTATTTTTCATCATCGATTAGAACTACTTCATCATCATTAATGCCTTTAATTTCAATTTATACCAGCTACTAGAGTATAAAATTCTCTTTATTAGTTATTTATTACAAATCTGGGAAAGGAGACTCCTTTACACCAAAGATAGTGAAATAGAAAGTATAAATTTATTAATGCATAGTTGAAGAGATTTTTTTTTCTTAATAGAATCACCATTTTGCCACTCGTTCTACTAATTTTTTGGACTGGTGTAAAACAGACAAGGCTGAATGCAGCTGTAATAAATTCAAAAAAAATGTATTTGTCCTTTCTTATTGAGTCTCATAACTTACATTTTACGTATTTTTTTCATGTGATGGATAAATATTTGGCTGGAGATCAACAAGATGCCCCATAGGCTTTACTACAGGCCTCATCTGGCCATCTCTAAGACCTGCCTCTTTAAAGGGTTAGACTATAGCCAGCCTACTCCCGCAAGCAAGCTGCCCTCACCACTCGCCCCATGGGTAGAAGAGTCGGGGTCGCTTAAAGTAACGCGATGACTTAGAAAAAATTATAGATGAAAGGAATTAGAATGTATATGGAAGAACGCGAATATCTTCCCAAAACGATTACCTTCGCAACAACCTCATTCAACATCACTCTTGTATCAAGTATTCAACTAAACTGGAACTGAGTACGTTAAATTTCGTGATAATGTATTTTCTTACTACCATTCGCACATCAACGCGCTAACATAAAACCTGTTGTGAAACCTGTTCGTCAGCGCATCGTATATTGTATACCTGCGATCCATACTACAGATGATGAGAATTATCCGGCTAAGAAGAAAATTTCCACAAATCGTAGATATCATCAGGAAGTCGGTACGAGGTTTTCTTTCAACAGAAAACGAAAGTCTTGAATGTCGTATCATTTTGTAAGCTCGAATAACGAGACAAAGATTTCTAGCTTTAGCGATATTGCGTTTACTATCACACTTGATTTCAGCCCATAAATGGTATGATCATAAGAATAATTGTCATAATTATATCGACATTTATACGTTTTACCTTACTTTTGTTTTACTGAAAAAATCTTTCATTATCTCATGGTGAAATACTGTATATATGCAATAAACTGAGCAAGATGAGTTTATATCAGAATAATAAGTTATAATAAATTGAAAAAATTAAAGGAGAACTAAAAGAAAAAAAGAGATTTCAAGAGGATAAAAATTAGAGGAATGTAGAAAACTTCAATACTTCCAACAATAACTAAAGAAAAAGAAATGGAATTAAGGTTTTATTAAGGAAATCGCTTTTGAAATAAAAATCCAGTAATATTTTAAATATATGTATTAAAGAAGATTCTATCTAGCATGTGATTTAGTCGAATTCAATTTATCTACATTTCAGACAAACGATGCGTGCAACACTGATCTGATACAAATGTAGGACTTCGCAACCGTGCATGCAGCGTAGCATTCACCGCGAGTAGTTTACGTTTAGTACGTAAGGCAGTTGGGTACGATGAACACGTTCATAACTTTTGGCTTTATAAGAAGACGTTGAGATTTCGATACATCACATCACATAAGGTTATCGTTATGGGTAAATTACGATCTTTGGTACTAAATCGGATGTGATTTGAGGTTATATTAAGGCTTAGAAGCTTGTAAAAAGGATAATTAATAGAGGCCTATGCTTTGAATAATTGTTGGTCAATAATAGGCTCAAGTTAGCCTATTCACTAACAAACATTTCTTATTGCTATGTGAAACTAATCACACTTAAAATGACTACAAAATTTTCTATTTTTTTTTTTGGTCTTTTTTCAAGGAATGGGATATTATGATAATTTTTTAATTCATAATTGAAGAAAATATATGATCAGGCCTACTTGGTGATATTTCATCGCCGGCCTACACATGAAACAAATTTCACTCATAATTAAAAAATTCTTTCAAGTATATATAGAGTTTTTAACACTATGAAAAAATGAGATGATATCATAATTACCAATTTGATCAATGATGATAAATGAAAATATAACTAGAAGATATTACATTAGCCATATGAGCACTCTTCAGAATTGAAAGAATTGGAGTATATATTAATTCGGATGTTATGAGTATTTAGCATATTTATAGTTCATTCCTTTCGCATTTAAAATTTATGTAAATTGGTAGAAAAAAAACCTACGAACATGATAACAATATGCCCTAGTATGGAAGTGAGATTACATTAAGTTGACATTTCTCAATACATATTTTGAATAAGGACTTTCAACTTTGATTATAAAATTATTTCCTCCCTTGGATACTGATGGTGAAGGAGATTTACTACACGTAACTAAGCATAAAAATAAAAAATAAAATTCTCTCATACTCACCATTGATTTTAGCTTCTAAAACTGGATTGGTCATGATTATGTCTTCAATGCATCGTAGTTAGCAGCAATTTTACTCATTAATGGAGTGACTAATTGTTCAAACCTAAATCATACACCAAACTACATCAGCACATTATAGCCAACCGATGCAAAAAAATTGAAACACATTGTTGGTGCACTGCTAAAATATTAGAATGTTTCAACATTGATTGATGAAAATTATATTTTCTAATATCACGATCGCGAAAACACGCGCAATTGAAATGCGGAAAAATGTTTTCGAAATTCAACAAATACCCGCGTCGATAGAATTGAAGAAAACACGTATACCTTTACCAGGTTTTCCTTACATACTGAATTCCTCGTAGTGCGGCATTGCGTGGACTGTGGAACGGAGAATAGAACGAAACAAAAACGAACGCGCAGAAAGCGATTTTAACACAACCCGGCTACCAACACCAACATAACTCGTTCGTTCATACTCACTATTACAAACACACACCCATATTCATGACGCAGTTATTTTAGGTAACGAGCACGACAAAGACGGATACATAGATTTTTATAGCGGATGCGAGAAAGACAGCGAATATCCGAGAATCGAGCAGATTCGAAGCTCCTCCACCATCGAACAGTAGACGGTGAAAAATAAGGCGTGCGCGCGCACCACCCTAGAAACACCTTTCCGCCAGCGCCAATGTAGCGGCCTTATCGTCATAAACGAATTCAACTTCACGACTTCAGGTTCGGCATGTTGAAATTTATACCGACTGAAGAAGTCGTATAGAATTTACTTGGTGTTATAGTTCTCGATACGTCTGATCAAGTAAATAAAATGTCATCAATTAATTTTTTGTATCAATCATTTACAATATCTGACAAAGTATTATTATTTAGGGAGTTCAGCTTAATATGACTTGATCTGGAAAGATTAATAGTGAGGCGGTGAGTCATACTGCTTTCCGTTTTTTCAAAAAGATTTTGGGGTACATTTCTTGTCTTGTAGAATCCCTCAACAAGTAACCATTCGTACCTTTCCATTAACAAATTCTAATAAGTCTTTTCGGTTTAGTATTTTCCACCAAGATGATTTTATTGAAACTACAGTCATACGCAGATAGTTGATTTCGTTCCACGTTAGTGTTTCGTGTGCTTGAGGGACAGAGCTCACTAACGGTTTTTCGCAACAAAGTAAGAATAATGGAGAAAGTGAAATATTTCACAAACTTTTATTTCTTACATGTTGTCTTCTACTAAATAACTGCTCAACTCGACCACAAACCAAAAATTCAATGCCAGGAAATACTGCAACTTGTTGGGGCCCTCAAAGCTTCAACATAAACAAGGAAGCCTGAAGTTCTGTTTGAAGGAATTTCATTCAGAAAATTAGGCCATGTTGAAACCCTTAAGAAGATTTGCATTCATACTTATGGTTAATTTCAACTGTACGATTATATTTTCGGAAAAATCTATTTTAATTCTTGTTTCAACTAACTGTTCACGCTTATACAAATTTTTATTAAGAAAAGAAAATCATGAAAATATTCCTAGTTAATTTATATGTAATTTTCATCATGGTTTAATGAATAAATATGAACATGAACAACGCACCGTTGTAATTTCTTTTCGGAGTAGCTGTACAAATTTAGAATCACACATTATCTTACTCATTGTTGTTTTACAGACGAATGTTGTTTTCTTCAAACGCAAGTCAAGTTTAACAAATCAACAAATTTTATTATTTGATTCAACTTCACGAATTTGCACTTTTGTACATGTTCCTATGCAAATGATTTCCAGCGTGTTTTTGAATTTTTTACTCCAAGGTTGTATTCATAATAATACTAATACTAATAATAATAATAATAATAATAATAATGAAAAGAAAAAACGAAAATAAATTATATAGTTTTGTGATTTCCACTGATGAATTTATACCATTACTAGGTTTTTGCCGTATTTACTACAAACATACATACACATATATGTATAATAATAGATCTTATATTTATGACACTTACATGGGTAATTTCACCTCAATATATGACAGTCAAGCTTTCAATCTGCTTTCCTTCGTACCTATGATAAAGTGCTCAAAACTAGGGGAAACGCAATGCGATATACTCTCAGCACTTTATCTTGAAGGGAACATTGTCTCTTAATGTATAAATTTTCATCGATATTATTATCATTCCGCAACAACATCGTTACAGTTGAGTCATTACCGCCGATACTTCCATCTCTCCTGGCTTCCAAGAATTCTAATTTTATTATTTTCACGAGTGTCTATGTAAATATTATTTTAAAATGTTTAAAAAATCGAAAGTGGCATCATATCATGAATTAGTAAAGAAAAGTGAATTTATTGTACGAACTTTCTTCAAACCGCTTTGCTAAAATAGGAAATGAGTTTTCCTCTATCTCTATAATAATATAAATATAGTTTTGTACATTATTGCACCCGAGATGGTCTTTCAAGTACATTGTCGCACCCCAACTTGATATTCTTTCTTGCACCCGTTGCAGGTGCTATAACGTCTTCTTATAAGAACAAGGTAAAATTTTTGGTAACAGTGTCTAAAATATGTGAAGCTGTGGCCGAATTTTACGTTAGGTGCAATAATGCATTATTATATTTCACTGGAATTGGAATAGTATAACTTCTTTTCCTAGAAAGCATTGGTGCTGATCAAAAAAAAGTTGCCTATATTTGATACTGTACATTATATGCATTTTGATAGAAATATTTTTATTTGAGCCTTCAAACAACTTAGGAAGAAACAATTAGTTATGCTATTCAAGTCCAGCGAAATATATACCTTACTGCACCTGACGTAAAATTCTTCTATGTATTCTAGACACTGTTACCAACTATTCTAGCGTGCTTCCATAAGAAGAGGTTATAGCACCCGCATTGGGTGCAAGAACGTTAACTTTGGGTGCAACAATATACGAAAGACTATCTTGGGTACAATAATGTACTAAACTATATCTATACCGTGCGTCCAAGGGATTCGGGTACAATCAGCGCAAAAATCTCAATTTGTTGACAACATAATAAGAGTTGAACTACAATTTCTAAATCAGAAGTTATTTTTACAATTACATTAATGAATTTTAAGACTGGTAAATTCATTTCAATTGCATTACAATTTCTTTGTATTCGAAAAAATCAATTTTAAAAATATTGGAAAAGAGATTTGGTCGCTGATTGTACATGAATCACTTAGATGCACGGTATATCAAGAATGTTTTTAGACAAAACTTTTTTCCAAGACCATCATAGCCGGTTTTGAGGTTTTCAGATTAAAAATATAACGAGCGGAAATAACTCCAATCCTTTTTTTTGGTACACTTGTTGGTAATTTTAAACAATATATTATGTTTCCTGCGAGACTTTATGGAACTAAAAATCCCACCCCCAAGCTGTAATCCTAAAACCGCCACTGAAGACTATTAAAAAAAAAAAACACGTTTATGAGATAATATAACTTACATACTCACATTTTGTGAATTAGGTGAATACAAAATGGGATTTAATGAGAAGATATACACTACTTAGTGGAGTCACCATTATAAACGGTAACTTGATGCGAGAAAAGAATAGATAAACTCAAAATTGGAGTCTCATATAGTTAAATTTAAAGTTGAGTGCATTCATCCTAGAATGAATTTTCGAAGTTGAAACTTTTGAAAATAAATTTTTCATTCAGCAATAGCTTAAGTTGCTCCCAAACTGCAAAATTTTAAAGGTATATTACTTTTTTCAAGATGAATGAATTTACGTACATTTAGAGTTCAAGTCATTTTTACGCATATGACAATAATTATATGTATATATTCATTCCCCATCCAGGAGTGAAGAGAATGTGGATAAAAATTGTTCAAACATTGGACAAAGGTTATCTTGTGGGAGATCTAGAGGCACTTTTTCAGCGGTTCATTCAAATTTGCAGGGAGCCTAGAGCATATTTCAAGCCTCAAAGTTTTCGATCTTAATGTTATAAAATATGATTACCTGCACACTAAGGTATCTGGATTCCAGTTTTTGAAGTCATTCTCTGAGGGAATTGGAGCAAATGTACTTTCAAAGCTCAAATTCTACAAAAAGTCCAATGTATAATTAGGAGTTATTAGGTATCAGAATATGACACACTAAATTTGGGTTAAAATGGATCCAAAATGACGAATGGTAAAAATTTTAAGAAGACTCAGTGAATTTCAAATGCTTGAAATATGGTAACAACGTGCTCATGTTATTATTGTGGTGAAGACTCTTGTTGAGATTGTTTTGAAGGAAATTGAGAATTTTGCTGTTCCAGTACTAGTTAGATAGATAGATATAATTTATTTGTAGGATACTCTATAGAGTCATTACAATGTCTTTAAAAATTAAAAAATAGATAAATAAATAAATAGTGTGCGAGTAAAGAGGTTAACCACATTCAATAATGAGATATGGCTGATGGCTGGTTATGTTTTTTTTTTTTTTCAATTACACTTCTGATTCCGAACTTCAACTTCCTCATTGCAGCCCGGTCATCTAATTTTTAGTTCTTTTTTCAAAAAATACTGTTGGAGCATTCTAAAAGTAAAATTGTGAAAAATTCACCATAAACTGAGATAAAAAGGGTACCTCAAGGCTATGTTCATTCTTCAGCATTGCTCAATCAGACTCTTAGCAATTGTGGTATTTGCTCCTTTTCTCTCTCCATTAGAATTAGACAGTGCTCTATCTCGATGTACCCTTTCATAACACATGTTGGTCTACTCGTGTTATAATCATGTACTTATGGTGGTTTACCAACCTACTTGCTGAAGGTTAGAAATACAAAAGCATGAACAAATTGTCCTTACCACGATGGCAAGGAGTTCGAAACTTTCATCTCATCATTCAGGATTAGTAGGCTGTTTGCACCAAAATACAGATTATGCGTTTGACACCCTCCCCCAACCTATTACATATTTCAAGTAGATGTCAAGTGGAAAGCTTTGAATTAAAAGAAATTTCGTAATTTTTTTCAATTTAGAATTTTAAATTTTGATTTTCATGCAAGGTAGGAGGATGCTGTCTGTGCTAGCATGTGTAGTAAATACTATGTGTCTGTAAGTCGGGTAATCATAGGAGAGACCTTACAGGTCAACAGTATGAAGGAATGGGCAAATAGTGTAGAAAGAAAAACTATGAAAAATCGTATGCAGATCATTGTTTCGAGCAGTATTTGTTCATTAACAATAACAAGAGAATTTTTTCAGCGCATTCAGGGATGTTTAGGTGACATCTACTCTCATTGTATAATGAGCAGTACTGTAATGGTTTAAGAGAAAAAATTAAAACCTTAGGTCAATAAAATCTTTTTGAAACTTATTTGCAAAAAATATGAAGAAATAATAATTTTTTTGGATTTTTTTCATCTGTACTCCACACCAAGTCAGGGACTGAAGTGGTGGAGGTGGAAGTGGAGGCACTTTAACTAAGGTCTTCGGAGGTACTTGATCCCCCCCTCTGCAGTCCCTACACCTAGCACATCCACTTTCGCTAATATTTTTGTGAATAATATACGCTACTTTTTTGTGAGAATCATTAACTGGTTCTAGGTTGCATAAATTCTAATGAAATATTTCTAGAAAGTTTTTTGTAAATAATGTGAATAATTTTTTTCAGTATTTACGCATGCGCAAACATAATCTTTATCAATTTCCAACATGTTAGCGCCAGATTTCAAGATTGCTGCTTAGTGATGGGAAGGGGTTTTAGTTCCATAAAGTCAAGAGGGAAAAATAGTAAATTGCTGAAAATTACCAAAAAGTTTATATGTACCAAAAATAAAGTGTTGAGGTTATCTCTACTTGTTACATTTTTAATTGAAAAAACACCTAAAAAAAAAAAACTTGGGGGTTAGACACCCATTCACCATTCCTAAAACCGCTATGCAACAAGCTTCCCACGTTTTAATGCAACTCAACACAAGTTATCGTGACTATTCATAATGTGATGTTTCAATAATAAGAATTCGCACATGCACAGTGCACACATATGTCTTGGCCTTACCACTGCTCATTTAGTTGGGCAGAGATTTTTTCCATAAAAAGCTCAGTCTGTATCTATATATTCAAAGGTGTGGTGTGACATCATATTCTGAAAATGATAACGTATTCCCGACATGCGCGGTATAGCTTTTCGTGCTTAGTAATTACTCATACAGATTCATTTTTCATTTTGTTATCTAGTAGTCGTTACGTAAAGCCTTTGGCTGTATAATATGGACATTATCTGCTGTATAAATGGAACGGGCCAATTTGTGAAACATAAGCCTGTATGAGCGTAATGCGCATGCGCTAATAGCTTGACAACTATGCTTTGTACAGTGCGAGGGTGAGAGGAATAGTTCGCTCGTGCGTATAACTACCCTTTCGGTGATCTTGGACCGCTCGTTCAACATTGGTAGCTCGGTCCATAATTATTATATAGTCAAGGGTAGAGCAGTTCATCTTTAGGTACATGGTCGAAGAACTCATCAATACTCTTCACATATGTCCCTTGCGACAATTATTCGCGCATGTGGAGTACCGATTTTTGTCAACCACTGCTAACATATGTTGAGTCATTTCCATAGGCTTGGTAAATCAGTCCATTTATATAGTCGAAGCCTTATATGATGAAATGAAAATTTTAAAAACGTGTTCACCACTAAAGTAAGAACATTTTTCGAATTCTAGTATTTTCGTTCTTCACTAAGTAGAGACGGTAAATCACCATATGATTATCACATGAGTAGTCAGTGGTTATTCTGAGAGGTAGTTCTGCCATGTTTAACTGGTTCCAGAATTAAAAATTTTTTTCATTATACCGAAGAAGAGCCAAACTGCATTTCACGTAACTTGCAAAAACTTTGTGTTTATAGGCAATATACTATACGCTGACCACGGTGATTCAAATTCGTATTTTTTTCAATCAAAATCTTGAAAAATTTCTAATTTACCAACATAAAAAATGAAATCGAATTCGTGTTATTTTGTAGCCCACCGAAAATTCCACCATATACGAACGGTTAATAAAATATTTTTGATGAAACTTCCAACATTTGATCTGAAATATCACGTTTCAAAATGTGAATTACGTACTTCGACGTAAACGTTCAATTTACGTTGGAACTAAGGCGACTTTTATACAAGTCTTTGGTATAAAAGTTCTGGGGAGGTAACGGTGAAGTGTTGCTTTTCTAATGTAGTGAAACTGGCAGGCTTGCCGAAGAAGTGAGGTACTTTGAAACGCCATTCAAAACACTGTTCTCCTTGAATTACGCTGACAATTTTCATATCAAAAGCTGTACTTTTTCAACGACGAGGGTTGTCAACTCGTGAAAAAGCGCCTGTCTACATGTTTCTCGAATATATTTCAAGATTATTATTTGCGCGCGCAAATGATTTGTTCGCAAAAGCGAATTTTCGCCTATTCGATTTTCGGGTACACTACTGCATCTCATTACCAACGAACTGGTTTTCATAACGTGTGTATAAGTGTTTCAATTGCATTCGCAATTCCGCTCTAATCTTTTGTAATGGAATTCGAGCTGAGGGTTTCGACGAATACAAAATCGCAGCTTCGATAACCCAAGTTTTCTATATTAATTTGTACATAGCGTTACTTCGGACTAACTACACACTGCGATAATTCGTTTTTTTCCCGTTGTCTAATTTACACAAAGAGGCGAATCAAACGTCACAACAACGTGATAGAACACGCAGAAGCCAACGAATGTAGGCGAGTAGTGGAACGATTCACTAAACCGATGGAAGGGATGTGTAAAATAAATTAAGGAAAAAGACGCGCGATTTTCAAACACAACTACACATATTTACAAAGAACTTGCAGAACCATAGTCCAGAACCAACCAGCGAGGAAACGACGAAACGTGGAATAGTTCAGTTGTAGCGTTGCAATGAGCAGAACGAAGTAACGATAGCTTTGTGATCGCCTTCATAATGTATGGCGAGTAACGTGAACATATGCATTGAACTTTTTTTAAAGACAAAGTAAACAGCGGAATTTATTTCAAAAATTTCATTATTTATGGTATTGTATATCATTTTAAAGCGATAAAGAACCGAGCAAGTCACTTACTTGAAATAGTGCGCAGAAAAAATACAAAATCCGAACAAAGGAATACGACAAAAAAAATTGATAAATAAGGATTTCAAAAATATAAATTTTATACTGCGCAAGGGTTGAACGAATATGTTAACCGGAAGAGCCTCGACTGAACCACCTGTGAAGAAAAATACCCGGTCCCTATTATTTGTAAAAAAACACCTTTGCAACCCTTCGCGGTAGAGTTCATAGCTTTATATTCGCATGAAATTATAATCAACCTTTTCTTACGCATATTTTGCTGGATTAATGAATTAAAAAAATAAAATTTCTGTTGAAACAATATCAATAAAATGACAAAAAAATTAAAAACAAAATAATATGGCTCTATACTTGCACGTAGAACTTACATGTTTTTTTGGCGATAACATAAGGACGTCCGAAAATTTAATAAGTCATGCCAGTAGGTAATGCATCAACGACTAACACATATCAATCGCAAGCAACAAGAAATTAATTTATTCGCCGTCGATATCAGCACCTCCAATATTAAATGTACGTAAGATTAAAGGTTAGTTAATATTCGGTACCTATCTGCGAACAGACATTCATGCATTTATCCTACTAAATATTTCGGCAGTGTAAGTAAGAAAATAATGTATGAGTAATCGTTTGAAAGAATTTCAAATTAATCAGCGAAAAGAAATCTTAAATCATGGGAAAATGTTAAATGATGAATTGAAAAAATGTCTATTCCATGTTTATATACACGTATTCCAAGAATGGTTCTTGACTTCTAAATCATTTCCTTCTAATAAGGCCATGCTATAATAAGATCTCAATCATAATTTGAATTTTAACACTCATACCAAAATTAAAATCTTTAGATACCGATACTGCAACGCTGTAGGCAAACTACATGGATTGTATTACAATATTTTCTCTTCTCCTGAAGAATTTCAAAAAATTGCGAACCATAGAAGAAAGCATAAAATGCTGAATGACAATTGAAAAATAAGTTTACCTTTCATGATTCAGAATTCCGGAAATTCGCTCCAAATTGAAGAATTTCATAAAACACAATACGCGAAATTTCTGCACAAACACCTAAACAGAGCACAATGTACACACACCTAACACCATGAAGGTAAAATGCAAACTGATGCAAACCGAATAGAAATTAATGAAAATGGAGTTGAAAGAACGGTGTTTTTGAAAGGACATCATTCTCTTCCTTGACCTACTACATTGGGAATATCTGTAATCGTACGTATTTACCGAAATTTCGCCGTTAGGTAGGTACATTATGATTTTTTTTATTTGTGTATTTCTCTTGCCTTTAAATTAATTTTAATTTAAAAAAATACTTATAAGTGATTTATTCTGATTTAGAACTCATTTTTTTATAGTTTTGAGCTCATTTGAATGACGAAAAACAGAAAAAAACGAATATGGTGTTTACTATCTGCGAAATGGTGCTTATGAAAATATAACGCTGTTAGCGATGGAGACGAGTATTACAATTTCTGACGTGATGTGCACTCCCATCCCTTAAGCTTTGAAGTCATAGAAATTACTAAAACTGAATAAAACACCACACGAAGGAATGCAATAAAAGTGTTTGGAATAAGTGTAATTTTCATTGTTTATTTTTCGAAATTTCTTCAGTATTCGAAAATCGTTCTGGAAATGCCGCAAAAAATTTGAAGCGCTTGCAAGGTACCCTTCAGGTATCGAGAAAGAAATGACAATTTCAGAAATTGATGTGTTTCATGGTGTTTCCAACAGATTTAAGATATCAACACATAATCAATCATGTTGCATTTACATATTTGAATGAATTTTTTTTTTGATGAATCATTTCTTTCCAGATGAAACGACTACGTATAACTAAGAGCCTAATTAACTATAAAAACTGAAGTACCAAGACAAATTCAATAATATGTGTCATTTTCATTAATATTTGAGAGTATAATTATGAAGATTTCACACTGATGATCATAAGTCAATCTATATAATTATTATAAGGTCATCTATGTTATTATTTGCGTAGGAGGGGACATAATTTTTGAAATAGCCTGAGCAATCACAAAAAGAAAATGATGAAAATATAGACCTTTGAGCGTAATATATCATCATTTTCATTTACAAAGTAGACCTAACGTAGGTATACTATGAAAATCTTTAATTTCTTCAATAAGTGTTCGTAATGTTATTTTCAAAATCAGAAATTCATCTCTTTATTCTCTTTATTTAAAACAAAAATCATAATTATTATTGAAAATTGAAAAATAAATTATTCTAACTAAGCCAGTAGTAAAT
This sequence comes from Phenacoccus solenopsis, assembly GCA_009761765.1. Lineage (NCBI taxonomy): Eukaryota > Metazoa > Arthropoda > Insecta > Hemiptera > Pseudococcidae > Phenacoccus > Phenacoccus solenopsis. The sequence continues at coordinate 33,134,205 of CM019756.1, read as the reverse complement.
TGTTATGAATAGGTATAGAAAATTTGGTATAACTGTAAATTTTTGAAAAATTAAAAAAACATGTATATCTACCAAGTGTCCAATGGATTTGGGTGTAGTCAGATCCATTGCCACAATCTATTTTCAAATATATAAAAATTGTAACATAGTGAAAAAGAATCAAATAGGTAGCCATTAAATAAAATTTATTAAAATGTTTTTAAAAATGGATTGTAGTTTCCCAATCATAATTAATTTGAGTATTGATGATTTTGCTGAAAAATGGAATTTTTGTACTAGCTGTATTTGCACAGTGTATTTATATAATTTTTTTTTAATATGATGAATGCTCATTTTGGCATAATACAAAATTATATAATTATTACCTACTACTATGATTTTAAAATGCCAGGATAAATTTTTCATTTTCATCAGTTCAAATGGCCCACTGGGCAATTGCCCAGGCGCTCGGTGCATGTATTTGCTCCTTCATTCACTTCAAATACTGAATTTTCAAGTTGACTATTTTTTTAAATAATTTATTTTTAAAATAAATAGGTACCTATCTAAACCTATACATTTTCTGAGTTGAAAAATGCCATCAGAACAATTTCCAACGGAACATCAATATTCATAAAAATGTGAAATATTCATTTTGAACCATAGAGTAATTTATAGTAAATATTGTTTAAGTTATGATTAAGTGGCTTGTAAATAATTTTTGTTTGCAGCACAATGATTTCTGGAATGCTGTCTAGTGGTAACGACAATGCAAGATACCTAGTAGATTTGTTCAGTTTCATTTTTAGTAATATCGTCTTCACCATGGTATATTTACCTATTTTCAACAAGAAAATTTTAATAATAATTTTTCAGTTTTACAGATATTGTGTTTGGAATACATTTGGAGCTGTCTTATTTTGAAAGATTTGCCTTTCTTGAAGGAGTAATTTTTTCACCACCTAGTCACCGAATATAATTTAGAAATTTTCTTGAAAATAAATCTCATTACTTATAGATATGGCCAAGATACCAGTGGCGTATCCAGACTGATGGTCAAGGGGAAGGGGGGTCCAGCAAAATTTCCAAACATAAAAATCTGTTAGGTAGGCTCAAAATTTTGCGATTTTATTACTATTGATTATTTGCATACTACATTTTCGTTGTTCCTTATTTGTATATGGCAAAAATACTAAGGGGGGATCCAGACCCCCTGGACCCCCCTTAAATACGCCACTGCAAGATACTCATTACTATCGATTTTATTACGATTATAACAAGTCAAGGAGTTTCTATGTTTTTACTACCGATGATGGAAATAAATCAATGATTATTCAGCTGGGCATATCTATTCAAATAACATCGTAATGATAAAATCTGCGTATTAACAAGTATATTTTTTTCTGGGATTTCCTCGTCAAGACTCTTGGGCATGAAGTTGGCAATTTTTATAAGCATATTTTCAAGGAATTAAGCTAGTTCATTGAAGAGATATGAAAGAATGTCTCACATTCATTAGTCTTGTGATGCAAGTAACGATGTTTGAATAATTAAAAGAAGATTCATTTACAGTTCAAGTATTAGGTGAATCATAAACCCAAATAACCTAATAAATGTAGTACATTTACCAATCCTGTAACCTGAAACTTTGTTATAAAATATTGATGCTTGTAATGGATAAAATTTTATACAAATAAAGTCGTATTTTTGTTGATTTCATTTATTTTATTTTTAGGCGAAAAATAGAAGTGGAAATTATGATAAGAACTGGTTTATTTAGTTCTGTGATAAGATTAGAGTACAAAAAATCACTTCGAGCAAAATATTATTTGATAAATTTCTGCAAACATTAAAATTTTGATTCTTTATTTTGTTTTCATGAAATAATTTTGCTTGAATTTCTTTCATTTTGTACCTTCTAACAACACAATAAATGTAATGAATGCGCATACATTAGCATTTATGATGAAGTTTCCATGCAATATCCGAAGCCGTTAACATTCGCATTTTCTCAGTTGTTGTGCAAGTGAATGCTTCACTAAAAATTTTAAGTTCACGATTGTACAACTGGAATGAAACTACTAAGGTTTGTGTTTCATTCAATTCGGTATTTTAAGTTTGGTTCTACATGCCACAATTCGAACTTTGGCTATCTTTTCTAGAAATCTGGGTAAAGATGTGCGACCATTTCGTGAAATACCTTCTCCAAAAGCATATCCGATCATCGGACATGCATATTTATTTTCCGGCAAAGGTAACTATATGTAATAGTCTAACTCTTCTCATAGTGTAAAACAAAATCAATTTTTTTCTACTGTAATTTTTTTTGAAGGTCCCTATCACAAAGATAAATTAACGGAAGCAGCTTACGATCTCAGTAAAAAATACGGTCCTGTTTTCTATCTCAAATTTCCCGGTCAAAGTTTTGTCATTACTACCGATGCGGAGAATGCTTCAAAAATATTCCAAAATGAAGGAAAACTTCCTAATCGCGTTACATTACCGGCTTTAGCATTATACCATGAAAGATCTTTTGGTGCCGTTGGAGTAGTTCCAGAGTATGAAATTTAGTCTATGAAATATCACTAAAAATTTTCCAGGGTTTTTTTCTAGTGAATCATTTCTTTTTAGCAACGGGCCAAACTGGTATAAATTGAGGAAAGCCTTATCGCCGTTGTTGATGAAAACCTACATTTCTAAATTTATCAATGAGAATCAACTCATCGCCGATAAATTTGTCGAATATATTAGAAAAAACAAGGATAAAAATAACACACTAATCGATCTATGTTCGCATATGTATCGGTATTCCATTGAATGTTAGTCGGTACATGCAACAGGTTGATGTGTTCGCTGCTGCATTTATGTAATCGATTGATTTTAATACAAGGTATGTCAATCGTGTGCCCAGGAAGACGTCTTACCAATGAAGAAGATCTACGTAAAATCATCGAAGGTAGTTGTACATTCATGGATGGACTCTATCGTACTTATTCGGAGCCTCCTGTGTGGAAATTTATCAAAACTAAAGGATACAGAAAATTGGAACGAGGGCATAATATAATCAATAGGCAAGTTAATCCCTTTCTATACGAATTTTCTTGGGTATATGTGGTTTGAAAGTTGAGAAATCAATTTTTAATTATTTGTATACTTGAAAATTGAAATTACAGAATTGATTATTATATACATTCGTATTATTCTGTTTAAAAATTTAGATTCATGTACAAAGAAATGGAGAAGCCAATCAATACGTGGAGCGATTCCTTTATGAAAGTTCTATTTCAAGATTCTGATTTAACTCCAAACCAAGCTCGTGTTTTATCCACTGAAGTATTTTTATCAGGAATTGATTCGGTATTTCTGCACGATAAATTGATGAATTCGTTATTGTTACATTTTTAAATAAATTCTTATTAAAATGATATCATTTAACCCACAGATATCCACCGCTATCACCATGACTTTGTATTATCTTTCCAAAAATGAAAAATGTCAACATGAAGCTCTAAATGATGTGAAAAATGGCTCTCTGTCATACTTAAGAGCCTGTTTCAAAGAAACATTAAGATTATCAGCAACTGCTGGCGGTACCACTAGAGCACTTCCTGCTGATGTAGTTATGAATGATTACAACATTCCTGCAAATGTAAAATTCATCGCTCGTAATTCCATTGTATAAACTATAGTATCGTGCAATGAGGGTATGGTTTTGGTTATTCAAATGAGCTGAAAATCATAGAAAATGTGGTTATCATGAACTAAGAATCAAAATTGCGAAATATAAATTTATATAAATAATGATAATTGAAAAAAAAGTGAATATAAATTATATATCCAAATGCGACGCGGATTTCATTTTTTGGGGTGCATAGAGCTTTGGAATCAAATTGTCTCGTGAGGTGGCTCGTTGATTTATTAATTTAAAAAAATGAAAATTACGGGTGAAATGTTTCAATTTTGTTTCCTTTTCTAAGCGTGTGAGTGAGCAGCACTGTATTAATATAAATGTGCCTCTAATACGAGCAAAGTTAAATTTTTAGTTCGTACAAAAAGTGGTATTTTAAGATACAAAAATATTTTCCATTTAAAAAAATTCTAGAGCATCGTGAAGACTTTAATTTTTTGGGTGTTTAAAAATCTAAATGCCTTGAAAAAAGGAATTTAATGTCCAAAAAATAGTTTAGATGAACAAAGGTCGAAAAAAATGAGAGAAAAAATGTATTTGAAAAAATAGACTTTTTTGTGTATGGGCGACATGGAGGCCTCTTTAATATAATTTACCACTTCCAAAATGTCATGGACCGCAGATGACGTGATTTGTGTATTAGTCTACTGTTTACTATTCAAACGAGCTTTCCATTGATTACTCTAAAATCAATCTAGCTTACTTGTAAGAAAATGCTTAAATTATATTAGGATGATTTTTGCAATTATTGCCCTGTAAATAATGCTGATGGTGGCTGAAAGTTCATATTAAAGAATATATATAACCCGACGCGAAAAACATACTGTAATTTCTTCTCTTTCGTCTAGCATGAATTATAAATGTCATTCATGTTTTATTATTCATGAAATTGTGATACAAAAAGATAGGTTTTGTTTAGCTTCCTGAAATTTCGAATGTGACATGTTTGATATTTTCCTTGTTCAGTTTTACTTGAAGCCTCAACTCCTGAAGTCCAAGTTATAACTTTCATATCGTTTTACCACACCCTTAAAAAGACAACCTTCTACTCCAAAAAGTAAAATGCCATAAAAACCACAAATTTGTCATGAGTGGAAAGGCGGGGGTGGCAGTGATAGCTACTTTCAAGAGAGAAACGAAACAATTTGGAATTCTGAGACTACTGCACGTCACATTGTACAGGTTAATTCCGGGAATTCATGATTTTACGTTTTCAACAGACTTACATTACCGCTTTCCATTCTGCAATGTCACTTATGGATGAGTATTTTGAAGATGCTGATCTTTATAAACCAGAAAGGTGGTTGCATTCGGAGAAGGTGCAAAAGAAAAACGAATTCAGTAATTTTGCCTCTTTACCTTTCGGACATGGACCGAGAATGTGCCCTGGGAGATGGTTATCTGAACAAGAAAGTGTAATCTTGTTGAGCGCTGTAAATATTATTTGCGATATTTTTATTGTCTTATGCTCAATTCGGTGTTGATAATATTTTTATATTTCAGATATTAAAATCGTATAAATTAGAATCAGCGACGCCATCTCGAGTCGGTATGATATATAGAATGAATCGTATTCCAGAGCGTTCGATCGATATAAAGTTTATAGATAGATAATGACAACAATTTGTGTATTTAATAAAATTTTCGATACAGTATCTTAATACATTTAATTTTGTTTTTATTTGAAATTGGGGATACCTATACACTAATAAAATGCGATATAAAAATCACAAAAATTTAACACTTCGCGAAAGGAAACCAATATTCTTTGAATGAAGCTTAATTGAATCATTATGCTGTATTCCCTTCGGGTTCTGGAATGATATCTTGTTCCATCGCCTCTATATTATCTACTGGTATGACTAGGGCGTTATTTTGTAAGTCGTTGCTTTGTTGCACTTTGATATCGTTGATGTATAGCATGCTGTCGATTTCTACGTAAACTGATGATCCAGCGTGTTCCAATGATTTCACAATGGAACGGAGACGTTCGGCGTTTTCCAACATTACTAGGTCGTAATGCTTGTATGTGTAATCGTCGAGATTTGGTATGTCTTTAACGACGCATGCTGATAAAGCTGATCTGTATAACTTCATGTTGAATATTTGTTTCCTGTAGTTCATTCGATGATCAATGGAGAATAAGTTATATAGTTGAATATAATTTTCTAGCTTACATTATCTTTACTTTCCATATCATAAAATAATTTTACCATCTTTCTGTTTTTACATCGAATGCTTCTACAGTGTCCACAGTTGTACCATGACTGTACCCTCCAATTACTAATATCATATCTTCGATTATGGCCACTGTGAAGTTACTACGTGGCGATTTCATACTGGCAACAGGACTCCAATGGTTAGCTTTTACGTCTAAACGTTCTACCGTGCGTAATCTGTCTATACCGCTATAACCCCCTGAAGAGAAAATATTGGGGGTAGTATTTCGAGTAGTGAATTGAACTGATGACAAATTCGTAAGATTACCTAAGGCGTAAATAAACCCTCTGTGACTGATACAACTCACACCACTTCTACTAATGGACATAGGTGGTAACATAGACCATCTATCTTGTGCAGGATCGTACATTTCCACCGTGTTGGTGCAATTGTTACCATCAAAACCACCCACGATGTATATCTTCCCTACGTGGTTGCAAAATAACATTTTTTATTAAATTGAAAAAAAATAATAGAAGTAACGATAGCTACACTCTTGAAACCTATTTACTCGATTACCATCGCAAACAGTGGCATCAGCATCGCTTCTGACGTGATTCATGGAAGCTCTTAGGGTCCACTGATTTTTACGTGGATCATAACACTCAACACTTTTGAGCCTATGTTCTCCGTCGAAGCCACCTAATGCATAAATGTATCCATTCAAATAAACAACACTGACGTAACACCTAAAAAATCAAGGACATATAAGTATCTCGTTATTAGTCCATGTATCAAGATTAAAATTAGATAGGTATGCTGGAACAATAACCTTTTGAAAAACATCGGTGCTACATCAGACCATATTTTATTGACTACATCAAAGGCTCGACAACTATTATGAGACTCGATTCCATCGTACCCACCTATCAAATACATCTTAGTACCTACAACCACTGTGCCATGATAGGCTCTCGGTCCCAATGGATCTGTATCTGGCATCTACAGAAAAAAATTCAGTGAAATTTTCGTTATTATAATTGTCCAAGATATTTGTTTTATATTACATTTATCCATCGATCAGAGCGTGGATCGTAGGTTTCAATCACAGATGTTGGGTATAAACCGCTCCATCCTCCTACAGCAAATACGACTTCTCGTGGTTTTCTTGGCCTAGCAAATTCTGGGTGCGGAATGTACAAATTATCTTCAACCAAACGACAAATGCTCTCGAAATATCTCAAAGACTGTCCGATGATTATATCGCATTTATCGTTTCCTAATACATATTTATGATTTCTGATCTAAAATTTCAATTTTTTTTAGTTTGAAATTTTTTCAAAAAAAAAAAAAAAAAAAAAAATAGATGTAAATTTATAACCTTTTTATTGAAATATTCGTATCTCATTAACCCGATACGAACATGATTGAGCAACTTGCTGACGTGACATATGCGTTCTTTTTCTTTTAAGGAGATCCAGTTTATGATAAATTCCCAAACCAGTTCTTCATTGGCGACATTTAACTCATCAGCACTAATGAAAGAAAGTATATCATCTACGTTTATGAAAAGTAACTCTTCATTATCTCGAACTACTGACAGGAAATTTCGGCAAATGTAATTTTTGGCCAACTTTTGTAATTCGCTACTCCTTTTCTCTCTATAATTACATTCAAAGGTATTATACAACTTGGAGTATACATATCGATGGTATTAGAAGTAGAGACGACGAATGAGATTTCTACTTTGCAAATGTATACAACCGGAAACAGTTTTTAACATTAATGTTTTCGCTGAGGAAATCGAAACATGCTTTCCGAGCTCCTTTAATTTTCAATAAATGAGCTCCATGGTACAGTTCTTGAGTGCATTCGAATGTCATGGCGCCGAAATTTGTCAGATAAATGTAATTCAATAATTCTGACATTACATACAACGTTACTCCAGCTACGCATAATTTATTGGTTTTAGGGTTTTCGAATAAAAGTTTACTACAAAAAAAAAAATAAGAAAAAATGTTCGTACATATGCATTCAAGTTAAAAGTGTGACAATGTATGTATCACTTATTTTTACAAAGATTTCAGGGTGCTTACCGCAGAAATTTGCTACCGGAGTAAATAATGGCTTTATGGGCTGCGAATTCAGAACCATCTTCTAAAACTAGCGTTACATCTGTCATTTGATTTTGTAATCTGAACGAATTTAAATTTTGAGCTGTCGCATCCATCCCCATATTAAGCTAACAGCCGATAAATTTGGTTATAAAAATAGGTTTAATAAATTCAGAGCAAAATGTTCATAATACTAAATTTGAAATAAAAAACTATAAAAAACCCTTGGAAAATTAAAAATTCATTAATTTTTTTGTCGATAGTTATTACTCATGTTTATTTTTTGGTTTTTAATTACATAATTTGATAATTCTTGACAGGTTGAAGACCTGTTTCGTGGACACGAGTTTTCGAATTTTTCATTTCTCTCCAGTAACAAAAAGTTTACCAAGGAAGTGCTAGAAAATTCGCTGTTATCTCCTTCTGACTTTTTGTGAATGGGGTTATCTAAATTCCATTAATTTCAGAATTCCAGTTTTGTTTCAAATAATAAACATACTTTAGATGTAGAAAATTTTAATTCGTAATATTTCGTTATTTTTGCGAAAAATTCGAAAAAATTACAATTCGTAACCATTTTAATATCACATCTTGAACATCACTGTTCTAAACCTACTCGCTTTACCTACTTTTCCATTGCAGCTACGTCGCTACGTCAAAAAAAAGGTCAAATCAGCTGTTGCTTCGAGTTTTTGCTTTATTATCTTGTTTTTGCAAGTGGAGTAAAATTAAAAACTAGTTCGTGAGTTCGTGAGAATATTGCAACGTTTATAGAACCTTATAGAAATTCCCAATACCTGTAGAAAGTGTCGCGGAAATGTATGCACTCTCAATGATCATTCGGTCAGCGATTAAAATGTATTCCGCATTTAAGTGAGGTTGCCAACTAATCAAATCAATGCAACTGGGAGTTATTACTTTCGTCTAAAAACGTACGCATTTACGATGAAATCGCGTAAAAAACCATCTTCAAAGGTGGTCTAAAGTATCTCTAATTCGTCCATATTTCAGTCTTCAATAAAGTAATCAAAATGCCTATACAAACGCCACAGTGGACAGACTTCCTTATATGTCCGGTATGTTGTAATGAATACGACTACCTCCATAATCCGATCAGTTTGGCTTGTGGTCATACCGTTTGCAAACTATGCTTATCTAAGTTGCAAAGGAAACAATGCCCATTTGATCAAGTAAGTTTATCATAGTTTTATCGATCACTTTATTATCCTGCTTAACTAATTTTTTCTTCTAGACCGCCATTACCATCGACATAAACGATTTACCTGTTAATTACGCTTTGCTACAATTGGTCTCTTCGTCTATGTATAATTTCGCCGACAAAAATCAAGTCCAAATGAAGCTGCAAAGTAATATAAATCTCCGTGCAGAAGATACGCATCATTATTTGAAAGCTATGAAACATATAGAAGATATTGCCTTATACTTAAAACCATTTTCGACAGGTAATAAAATCCTCGATTATATTACCAGTTTTTCGACATAGTTTGATTCCCTTGGTTATTCACAGTGTTGAGTACATCCGGCGGTGTAAACGTTTTATCCCGTCCGATGCAAAGGAAACTAGTGATGTTGATAAATTGTCAATTACTAGAAGAAGAAGGTAGAATTAGAGCTCTCAAAGCTGCTCGTTCTTTAGGCGAACGAACCGTTACTGAGCTCATAATTCAGCACCAAAATCCGCAGCAATTATCTACCAATTTATGGGCTGCAGTTCGTGCCAGAGGATGCCAGTTTTTAGGACCAGGTAAAATAAATGGTCTAGACGATCTATTTATTTTGATTTTCTTCCTAATCGATAAATATTACAGCGATGCAAGAGGAAGTACTTAAATTAGTTCTGCTGGCCTTGGAAGACGGTTCAGCGTTATCACGCAAGGTATTAGTCATGTTCGTAGTGCAAAGATTAGAACCCCATTTTCCTCAAGCATCTAAAACCAGTATAGGCCACGTTGTTCAGTTGCTCTACAGAGCTTCGTGTTTTGTGGTTAGTATTAGAAAGCCATACGATTTCATTAACTTCGAATAAGTTACTAATCAAAACGCATTTAGGTTTCGAAACGAGAAGGAGATTCATCGTTGATGAAATTAAAAGAAGAATTTCGCACTTACGATGCTCTTCGACGCGAGCACGACGCTCAGATCGTTGAAATAGCCACCGAAGCTGGTCTTCGTATAGCTCCCGATCAATGGTCGGCTCTTCTCTATGGTGATACTGCTCATAAATCGCACATGCAATCTATTATAGATAAATTACAAAATCCCCAATCGTTCGCTCAATCTGTTCAAGAACTCGTCATCGCTTTACAAAGAACCGGCGATCCGGGCAATCTATGCGTATTAAGGCCACATCTAGAATATCTAGCTAACGTTGACGTGAATTCCGGTAAGTATGAAATATATTCGTATTTTATTCGCGGATGAAAAGATTAAAAATATTTTTCTTTAATAGATTTCGCTGGTCAAATTTGGCCCACTATTTCTAAAGCGTTAGAGGCTGCTTTAACCGTTGTTTCGGGATTGGTGAATTTCATCAAAACTCACGGATGTCGTAAAATGAATAGCGACCCCAGTAATAACATCTCTATTCATGCTTCTAAGTATAAGATCAGTTTGTGCAGAGATTTAGCTTTGAAAGGAACTTGCCCTAGAGGTATTAGCTGCACGTTTGCTCATTCTGAAGAAGAGTTGGTTAAGTAAGTAAATCGTTTAATTTTATGTGCATATTTTATCAAGAGTTGGATCATATTATGACTTTTATATCGTTCAGGTATCGCTCAAAGCACAGAAAATTCCAGCGTAAAGAAAACGAGAATTTATTATCATTCATGAAAAATACCAACAACAACACTACCGCAATTCCAAGCCAAAGTGAGTTGCAAAATGAGATTAAATTATCATTTTATCTAAATTGATTGATTGATGAATTATTAATATATCTATATTTTTTCAATGATAGATATCGATTTGAATTTAGAAGACTGTGGCCAAGTTTTAAATCGAGAAATGTGTACAGATAAAAGTGACTGTTGTTTCTGCGGGCCTTGCGATTTGCCTTCGAGTTTTAACCATTTAGCTTTGCTGTAAGATTCTGTTTTTTGCCGAGTTCTCAATAAAAACAATAGCAGTTACAGCTTACCTAATTAGAGATGAAAAAGTCGGGGGAAGGTGAGGAAGGGTTCAACATGTCTGTACGTTTCAGACCAAATATCCACATTTCTTTCTTCGTAAATTTAAAATAATATATTTTTTTCAACTCGTAACACGAATGAGTTGGAGTGAAATTTACTCAGAACTTGGTCAGAGAATCCCCATGTTAATATTTTTGAGTCCTGTTTTTACATGTTTGATTGGACTCGAAATGGAGGTTCTCTGAAATGTTGACAGAGGCTGGATGAGCCCTAAATTTGTCGGATTCTTTGATTATGATTTCATATGATTGAGTGAGTCACGGATACTAATGTATCAAAATTTCAGCCCTTTGTGAGCTTTTTGAGTGTTTGGAGCGAGAAATAGCTTTTTGAGGAAAATTTGATAACATTACGATATTTTCAGTTGCTCGTTTCACTGATTAGTGTGAATCAAAATCGTTGAAAATTTCTTCAAAGAATCAGTTTCCAGTGTCTTAAGTGAATTTGGAAGAGAATTGAAGCAAAAAACTATTCGAGTCGTTAAATTCCTTGAATCCTGTATATCTTATAATCAAACCCATTTGAAAACCTCAAACTTTGTATTCAGGGTTAGTAATAGACCACAATATGAGCCCTTTAATTTAAATCAAATTTATCCGTAATGGAGGTGTTCAAAATTTGAAAAAATTTTGAGGAGTCTCAGATAGATGAGATTTAATAAGTATAGAAATTCATAATAATTATTTCTAGTATTAAATCCTTTAAATAAAAAAATCTATAGGCAAAATTTTGATTTTTTTTTTGCAAGTGTCCAAATCTCTGAAGTAAGAGTGGCCGAATGATCCAAAAACAACACAATAGAAAATTTCAGTCCCCAAAGTAAACGGAAAAATTGCCTTAAAAATGAATAATTTAAATTTTTTTTTAATTTAAAAATAGTAAAAAATTGATTTTCGTTCAACTTGAAATTTTTGTGTGTAGAAGTTTTATTTTTTCGTACTGAGATTGAAAAAATTTTTTGTCGACTTTTTTCAAATTTACGGGTCTAAACTTTTCTCCTTTTTTTTATTATTCATTTACGTATTTCGAAAAGAACAGAACCTCTGAAGTAAGAGAGGTCAAATTTCTGTCCTTAAAGTTACTGAAAAAATTTTTAATTTTTATAAAGTTTAAAAACCTTAAAAAGGAATTTTCCTTTAGTTTGAAATTTTACTCAAGAAGTTTCATTTTTTTGTACATAAATCGACAAAATTTTTAGTTGACTTTTTTGCCAAATTTAGAGGTCTAAACTTTTTTCATTATTATTATTGTTATTATTATTATTATTATTATTTTATTTTTTATTTTTTTCCTTCTTTTTTTTTTCTTTTGATAAAGCATTAATTTTGGATATTTCTGAAACTACATAATGAATTTATAATTTATGGACCATAAGCTTAATTTCAGTTCTTTATGATTCTGTAAACAAAATATGCCCGATTTTTCCTTTGCCAAGATTCCCAAAGTACTATGAGTTATTTACTAGGAAAATACGAAAATGTGTGATATTAAAGCATCAGTTGTTATATTTTAGAAACCCGTATTAGGACAAAATCAAGTATATGTTGTCTCCTATGCCTTGAAATGCCGAAATTAAGGCTACGCCGTGCTATTCATCATTAATTTTTGAAAAGACCCAAAACTGGTGCTTGAAAAAAAAAATAGAAAAAAATTTAGATTCTTAATTTAGAAAAAATTTTTTAGCTAAAATTTCTTTCCTTCTTACGTGTCAAAATAAAAGTTCTTGATTAAAAATATCGTATTGGTCATAACTAATTCCTTTGGTGTTTTTTCATGTCCTGAAAAATTTACTTCCATTTTGGGAAATGTTCCTGGTAACCCTAAGGCTAACATTTTTTGTACGTTTTTTCGTGCTTATTCAGCCACTATTATGCTTGAAACCTTGAGCCTTTTTAAAATAAAATATAATCTGACCCACCCTAGTATAGATTCATGTAATTGCTGAGTGCAGAAATTCATTGTTAAGGTAATAAATAAGTACCTCTAGCCTCAACTATATAGGTTTATTGAGATTAACGGAATATCTCAAAATCAGAACATACCTCCATTAAAAATTCAGCTCTTGTAATACAGCATGGCTGCTTACGTTTTTTTGTAATTTTTGAATTATTTTTACCAATAATATTTTGGATAATTTTTCAGACCACCCAGTGAGGGTTTGAATGCCTCGCCGATGATGAATTCTTCACCATTAACAATCAATAATAATACCGGAAAGATTACCTCTTCTCAATATCTAGTTGCCATGAATCAAAGAAAACAACAAATTATTTCGGAGTTACAGCAGGTTCTGTCCGGAGTACAAAATCAATATTTTTCTACCAATAATCCAGTACGTGAAAAATGCATTGGTTGAGGAGAAATAAGGAATTGTGAATAATCTGTGTTATTTTGATTTTCAGGAGATTGGCCCAAACCTTAATGTATTCTGTCCTACAAATTGTATCCCTAATGCTTCTTATATATTGAATAATTCTCTCACTCCGTCCACTTTGAGGTAATTTCAAAACCAGTTATGATATATATAAAAAAAAAATTGATCTAATAAACTTATTTATATCTAGCATGGATACCCCGCTGTCCACTCAAACCAATGCCTTACACTTTCAAAATTCATTACCGCTAGACAAACTCAATTCATCTCTTGATTTGGGTCTATATCCTCCGAATCACCGATCTTATCTCATATGGCATTCGACCAAACAGTTGATCTCGGACATTCCTGCGAAGAACCTTACATTATGAGTGGTGTTGGAGACTGGAACGTAAATTATTCTAAATTATGTATGTATTTTTCCTTTCCTCATTATTATATGGTAAAAAAAAAAAGTAAAAATTGAATGCTAATAATCGTACGTCAGGTTGCAGTTGCGGAATAACCGATAACTCGAATTTAATGACTGCTGGGGACAGTTTTCAATCCATGAATCAATGTAATGTTGCCGTCGATAAAGTACCGGAATCGTACGTAATGAATTCTTTTCATACTGTTCTGATAAATGAGTTGAAAATAATAATTTTTCATTTATTTTTAGACTGTTGCTGGAATCAGTGAAGCTACAAGGCCAGCTGAGAGGATTGAAAAAACAAATAGCTGATATAAAAGTAAGTTTTATTAGCTTAAGATATTTCTATTATGAAAATGTAATTACTTTATTAACGCCTCTTTTGAATAGAATTACATGAGGAATGAAAATTCCATCAATAATATAGTCAATGAGAATCAATATCCTATTACAAACGAGGTAACTCATTTTGCATTTTATTTCAAGTTTCATCACTTTTGGATAGGTTATCATGAGGCCAATTTGTTCTAGGATAAAACCTACGAAGAAGGAATCGTCAACGATTTACGAGCCCTGGAGTTACGTCTCGAGTGCGAATTGGAAGAAGAAGAGGAGAAACTATGGCCTACTCCGAACAAAAATTGAATTTACCTACTATAATATATTAAAAAGTTACAAAACGCAGTTCTATCTGCATTTATTTTTAAGTATATGAGTTACTCGATGTGATGATTTTTTCTTTTTAATTGCTAAAAATTATTCCGTAAGTTTTCATTTTCAAAACCGATATATTTGAAACTTATAGTACCGTTTGGTTATGGAAAATTAAATTATTATGCCCTATAAATGGTATGGTAATTTGTTAATGTGATATTACCGATTTATGTTTATGTTATGAAAGTTTTTTTTTTGTTCACATTTTTGTTGATTAGATTTTTTCATTTTATATTTTTGTTCGTGCAAGACCAATATTGTGATATTTCAAGACTATTCTTGATGTGCTTTATTTTAATTGTTTATTATTTTTTTTACATTTTGTAAAAGTGCATTTAAAATTGGACCTTGTGAAATTTTCGTATTAAGTTCCGATCGTAGATCTGACGTTTGTGAGTGGTCATTAAATGTACTTTATTGTGAGGATGTAAAAAATACGTGTTATTCATGTTGCACATGGTTTTTTCGTATTTAGATTATATTAATCTTTTTTTTTTCTCTTTAGCTATTGACCGTATGGTGGTTTCTTTTTCTCTCATTAATATTCGCATACATATTGTATTGTCTTTAGGGTTACTAATTTTTTTTCGCTTCATTATATTCAGAATGATGTTTTGTGCTTTTAATATAGTAGTTCATATTATTCAGGACTTGTTATTGTTTTTATTATTACAGAAATTCTAGAAAATCAAGTACGGTAAATTTTCAACATTTTATATCATCTTTACTGTTTTTGTTCTAATTTGAATTGATTTATGAGAAGGGCATCTAAACTACACTAAATATTTTAAGATTTTGTTATCTTTGTGTTCGAATACTTGTCCAGTTTATCATTAAAAATTCAATGCTAAGATTGCTTTCTAATAATTTCTTGATTTGTAAATTAAATATGATTTTTTCATACTTATTCCACTATATGACCGATGAATCAATTTTAAGAATGTTTCATTCGTTTTAAATGTTGATAAAATTGATATCAAATGATGAGAACAAGGAATATTTGGTGAATTTTAATGCTCCGAAATTAATGTTATCTGTTAGTATCTTTCTGTGAAATCAATTCCATTAACTATTATTCTTCATTGTAAATAATTTTAATGATTTATGGATATTCGTTTACGAAAAAAAAGAGAAGTTGGTTCATGAAAAAGTGATGAGAGGTGAATAAAAAGAAAATAGACAAAAATATATCGAAAAATTCAGCTGGCGTTTCTGGAAAAATTCTACAGTAAAATTACCGCTGTTACATGACGAAGCCATTCATGATCGAATAAATTTATGCAGTTTTTTTACAGAAAAGTATAATGAGTATTACTTTTCTCTAGACCTTTGATCCTCGTACCAAAGAGGAAAAATTGATAGTCAACTGATTGTCGGTTTCATGGAAATGTTTTAAGCTAAACTGAAAGTTTATGGATGATTCCTCAAAAAATCCTTAGCGAACCATTGTGCTGAAAATAACATGTTAAGCAGAAGTACTCTGAAAACTCAATTCTTCCGGAAACAAAATTTAAAAACGAATTCCTCGTTGAAAAATACCTGTCGGAAAAAGATTTTTGGTCTTCCCCGTTTTCGTCTCTAACTAAAAATAAAAAAAAATCGAAGACAAATGACTATGCTCCTGCGTTTAATTTCTCCTAAATGTGAATTTTCTCACTACCGACCACCAAAGTGTGAATCCACTCATTTTCGTATCAAAACTAGGTAAATTACCTACAATCCTACTTTCTAAATTCTTTGAAATTCTTTTCACAGTGAATGTGAATTCATTGATCATTTACCCCGAATGTGAATTTTCTCGTATATTTCCACGAATTATGCACGTATGGAATAATTTTACAACTATGAATTCTTTAGTTCCTTCTTCATTTCATTTATGTTCTATAAACTCCCTCGCTTCAGTTCCCTGACGAGGTCGGATACTAATGATACGTGTCTTGCGCCCATCAAGGATTAAATTTCTTTAAAAATTCTGCAATTATGGTGCTAAATAATAATCCACCTCAACCGATCGTCCATCCACCGCATTACTTACACGAATTACCCTTGGAAGACGAAGAACGCTTGGGTAAAATATTCAATAAGTTGGATCTCGATGGAAATGGTAAAATTGATATCCACGATTTATCGGTGGCGTTGAAAGAATTCGGCGTTAGTCATCGCGATGCTCAGGTAAATCTCCTATTGTTTTCACAATTTCACCGTTTATAGTTTCTAATTAGATCTCGCTTATAGAAATTTTTGGAGCGATCTGATTCAAATAAAAGTGGCGATATTACATTGGCCGAGTTTATTCATTATGTTAAAGAACACGAGAAAAAACTCCGTTTAGGGTTTTCCCATTTAGATAAAAATAAAGATGGTGAGTAATCGTAGTAAGGTTGATTAAAAAAAAAACCTTTTTCATTAGAATTCATAACGGTAACGTATTACAGGTAAAATTGATCAAGAAGAACTCATCCGAGCTTTCAAAGAGCTCGGTATCGAAATCGACATCAGAGAAGCGAAAAAATTACTCAAAAGGTGATAAAATTCCAGTATTAATCTAGTCTCGAAATACCCTTTTATTAATTCGAAAATTTTTCACAGAATGGATAAAGACGGTAGCTTAGAAATTAGTTTCAACGAATGGCGAGATTTTCTACTCTATTGTCCTTATACAGATATTCGCGATTTAATCAAATACTGGAGACATTCTACGGTGAGTATTGTTTACACGCGCCTGTTAATTCATGAAAAACACCCGTCGTTTAGATAATCCGCCGATACATTAAAATATCCAATGCGCGCGAACTAAAAAATTATTATCATTTTTTATCGTCTTACGTAACCTCGTAGACTTTGGTATCAGTTTTATACGACAGACAGGTTTTCAGTTGAAGTGTTAACATCTAAAGTTGAACATATGTTGCGAAAATTCGTGTTCTGAATTTCGAAAAATTTATATCTAATGTGATATTTGTTCGTATAATAATGAAATCGATTTTTAAATATGTTCAATTTTCGCATGGACTATTTCTGAAAGATGTTTTCAGCCATGTATGATTCTCCTAAGCATAGTGATCGTCGTGAAGAAGAAAACGTGAGTTTTTGTATATATGAATTAGGTAAAGTACATTTCTGCTAAGTGATGCAAGCTTCTAAAAGTTTGAGTGTTCTATCGATTAATTAATCAACTCTTTATTACATAGATAACCGCTCTCGAATTTATCGCTCTTCTTCATAATTTTTAGTCATCGTGATAAATTATTAAGGCCAGTATCTTAGAAAAGAAATATCTAGAGCTATTAAAAGCTTACGCGAAGGATATTAATTATTTTTTCATTTATACAATGAATCTTTTAGTCTGAATATTTCTAACAGGTTTGTATCGAATTTAATTGTAAAACGTGTTTTATGAGTTATGAATCCTCATACGTCACAGCTTAACGGTCGTTATTAACGGAAACGAAATAACAACTCTATGACGTATTCGAATTCAAATTTCCAATTATTCAGTATCATTCATGAAGCGACAATAATTTACATATATAACGCGTAGTTAAGCTTTCAGCCATGTACAAAGCACCATTCTAAATTGAACAATGAGAACTGTGTTATTTTTGGATGCAGCGTATAATACAATTTTCATTGGTGTATATTTTTAAAGTAATACACGCATCTTATCTACACTCTACGTACTTATAATGAAAAGAAAAAAAACAAAAACCATTATATGAAAATTCCCTACTCGAATTTCACGAGTACAATACTTATTTTATGCATCGTAAATAAACATTAAAGGTTTAAAGTTTACAGGCATTGAACGTTATCGCATTTAGATTTTCCGAAAAATTCGCACTCTTAATTGAACCTCTCGATAAGACATTAGACATTATCGCTTAATTTATCGCGCACCGTGAAAATTCCATTTTTCAACAAAAGCCACCAGCTTTCGCTATTTCGTGTCCTCCGACCAATTCGTAAAATCACACACGAAACAAACTTATCGTAATTCTAAATCGACGATTCCAAAGGACCGACTACGACGACGGAAAATCGCGTGCGATTTATAAATAAACCCGAAGGTAATAAGGGGAAGGAGAGGTTGGGCTTTTGTTTGTCTTCGCTATGTAGGTAAATTAGTACCGATTGTGTCGTATCGTAAGAGCTAAGACTACTGCAAATGCATACGTAAAGTATTTTTCAAGGTGAAAGGTAACGTGGTGACGGGGTAGTTTGGTGTAGTTGACGCGACATTAGTAGTGCTGGTTACGTAAAGGCGAGCGTTCATGTTACCTTTTTTTGAAAGGATTTTTTTTTGCTTCGATGAGAAATTTTTGTACCAAAGGGGGATAAAAAGTATAATTGAATAAAGCATGGGGATTGTGTAAGCTATGATAACTACTCTCAAGTGCAAAAATGATAGTTATTTCGAAACATGGATGAAATCGATCCTTCTGTCGAGTTCTGGGTAATTAATTTTTTTTATTTTTTCTTAAGTATCGTCTACTCCCATTTATTAGTTAGTAATTTGGAATATATAAGTTTAGAATTCGCTGGTATTATGTTTCAGTATTTGGATATCGGTGAAGATATCAACGTACCCGATGATTTCACTCAAACTGAAATGTTAACGGGTATGTGGTGGAGACACTTAGTAGCCGGTGGTGTAGCCGGAGCTGTATCCAGAACATGTACAGCGCCTTTGGACAGGCTCAAAGTATACTTACAGGTGAGTTATGGTGATACGTAGATGATATCTTTTTTTTTTCAATTATCTGAATAAGCACTCACTAAATATGTGGTATTCTAAGTAATACTCTAAAATTTAGTCTGCCTTCACTAAATAAATATTTTTTTTATCAATAACCACTCTGCCAACATTGAAGTCGATGTGGCTTCGTATATACTTTATATCGAACTTGAAAAATGATCGCTTAAAAATCAAGAAATTTTATGACTCAAAACTTTCTCAAAAAGGTATTTTTGCTCCAACCTTCTTTCATATGAACTTAGGAAGCTGAAAATTGAGTACGTTGATGTCCGTAACTCAGTCTTTCATATGAGATCAACAACGAAAAATTTGAGCCATTTGCCCCCTCTCACGCTCCCCTCAAAATTTGAGTGATTCGTTATTTTGAGGTGTGTCGAAAAAACAAAACAGTACCTTTTTCGCATTCTCAAGAAGAGTCTTTCCGAAAATTTTAAGCAAAAATCATGAATATCCCCGCGGCCCTACGAGTGGAGAGAGGGGGAAATATATATGTGTATACCAAAAGTTGGACATTTGTCGTATGATTGTAAATGGTGTGAAACGCAAAGATTTGAAGACCACCCCAATCCCCTTTCCCAAATCAGTTAAACTGTAATAACTAGGGCTAGGATTTTTATGCATTTGCATTTTTTTTTCATAATACTAGATAGCGCATATTTAAGTTTTTTTTGCGAATCATGGAATTTTTTGAATCGATTGGTGAAATTTTATAGCGCATATTTTTGTATATTTTCGTCAAAAATGCATGAAAACGCATATTTGTGCCAAAAAGTGGGTTCATTTTGCATATTTACCGCATATTTGAAGTGTTTAGCGCATGTTTAAAAAAATGTCCAAAAATTATTTTCATTGACGCAGTTCTCATAAATTTTTTCGCATAAATTTGTCTTTTCGATGAAATTTTTTTTTGAAAGCACAGGGAAGAGTTTCATCTCGTTTAAAATTTCTTGTTATCTCAGCTTTTTGTAAATCCTGATTCAGTAACTGTTGAAATGAATGTTTTTTTTTGCTACCCTTTTAAATCCTTGCATTTTGATATCTACGATGTGGTACTTTTATAGCGAATATTTTTGCATATTTCGGTGGTTTTAAGCGCATATTTTCATATTTCAAGTGCATAAAAATCCTAGCCCTAGTAACAACTATCGTTTTTATTGAAAATTCAGCTACAAAGTAGTCTGGGGTATTTACATGAAGACTCTCTCATCAAATTTTGGAAAAAATATATAATATGTAATTACTCGTATATATACCAAAAAGTCGAAAATTACCCATATCATAATTGATTACGAATAATCTAAAACGCAAAAATTTGAACACCATGTTTAATATTCTAAAGCAGGAGTAAGTTGATATCAGAAAATTCATTGAGAGAACAAGAAGGAGAATGACTTTGTTGAGAATAGAGAGGAGAAGAAAGAACTTTTTAAGGTACTTTATTATTTTAAATGTTTTTGTTGTTTCGAGGATTGCTTTATGATTGATGTAGTTTTTAATTGTTGAAAAGTTTATTTTTTAGAAATTCAGGCCTGAGGTTGCCATTTTGTTTTGTAATTATGAGCGTTTCTCAATTTTTTTTGGTATTTTTGGTTATGAAGTAGTCTTTTCAACTACAAAAATACTATAGAAGGGATTTGGGGTGGTTTCGACCATCAAAATACTAAAGATGATATTTAGGATTGTTTCAACCACCAAGATACTGAATATGGAGTTTAGGGTCGTTTCAACCAAAAAGACACTCAAGATGGAATTTAGGGTTGTTTCAACCACCAAGATACTAAAGATAGAATTTGGGGTCATTTCGATCACCAAAGCACTAAAGATAGAATTTAGGATCATTTCGACCACCAAGGTACTAAAGAAAGAATTTAGGGTCGTTTTGACCACAAAGATACTAAAGATAGAATTTAGGGTCGTTTCGACTACCAAGATACTAAATATAGAATTTATGGTCTTTTCAACCAAAAAAGACACTATAGATGGAATTTAGGGTTGTTTAAACCACCAAGATGCTAAAGATGAAATTTGAGGTCGTTTCAATCCCCAAAGCACTAAGATAGAATTTAGGCTCATTTCGACCACCAAGGTACTAAAGAAAGAATTTAGGGTCATTTTGACCACAAAGATTCTAAAGATAGAATTTAAGGTTGTTTAAACCACCAAGATACTAAAGATGGAATTTGTGATCGTTTTGACCTCCAAGATACCGAAGATAGAATTGGGGGTTGTTTTCAACATCAAGATACTAAAGATAGAATTTAGGATCATTTCGACCACCAAGGTACTAAAGAAAGAATTTAGGGTCGTTTTGACCACAAAGATACTAAAGAAAGAATTTAGGGTCGTTTCGACTACCAAGATACTAAATATAGAATTTATGGTCTTTTCAACCAAAAAAGACACTATAGATGGAATTTAGGGTTGTTTAAACCACCAAGATGCTAAAGATGAAATTTGAGGTCGTTTCAATCCCCAAAGCACTAAGATAGAATTTAGGCTCATTTCGACCACCAAGGTACTAAAGAAAGAATTTAGGGTCATTTTGACCACCAAGGTACTAAAGAAAGAATTTAGGGTCATTTTGACCACAAAGACGCTAAAGATAGAATTTAAGGTTGTTTAAACCACCAAGATACTAAAGATGGAATTTGTGATCGTTTTGACCTCCAAGATACCGAAGATAGAATTGGGGGTTGTTTTCAACATCAAGATACTAAAGATGGAATTTAAGGTCATTTCGACCATCAAGATACTAAAGATGGAATTTGTGATCATTTTGACTTCTAAGATACTAAACATAGAATTTGGGGTCGTTTCGATCACCAAAATACTGAAGACAGAATTTAGGGTCGTTTTAACCATCAAGGTACTAAAGAAAGAATATAAAGTCGTTTCGACTACCAAGATACTGAAGATAGAATATAGGGTCGTGTCGAACTCCAAGATACTAAAGATGGAATTTAGGGTCATTTCGACCACCAAGATACTGAAGACTGGGTTTAGGGTTTTGATTCTATCTTAGATCATATAACATGGATAGCTCAAGTGATAAGCCGCATGCTACCAACATGAATAGTCAAATAAGTGGCAAAATTTAGAAATGTAAACGAAGATATGAAGTGATTAAAAAGAAAAATTGAATAATATTGATTTTATTTAAAGAGCGATCATTTAAAATTGTAAGTTTTATTAAAATATATAAAATTTATTAATTATTTCATTCATTTCTTGTATTACATGTTTGAATTTTGCCACTTATTTGACTATTCATGTTGGTAGCAGAAAGTTTATACAGGCTTTATGGAACATGCGCTATCCATGTTATATGATCTAAGGATTCTATAAATGAGTTAATCTGAAGTTTTAGCACAAGCAAACACCGTGTATGTGCCAGTAAGAAGCTCATTTTGTGATAAATGCCTTTATATTAATGATAGTATTTCATTTGTGAAATTTGTTGACAGTACTAATATTTTTTTTTTTTTGCGCAGGTTCACGGTACTAAAAAAAGTAGTATTAAAACATGCTTTTCGTATTTACTGAAGGAAGGAGGTTTCCTAAGTTTATGGCGTGGCAACGGCATCAACGTGTTGAAAATAGCGCCCGAGTCGGCGCTGAAATTCATGGCATACGAACAAGCGAAAAGACTGATCAGGGGCTCAAGTACGCGCGAATTAAATATATACGAACGTTTCGTGGCCGGATCGTTCGCCGGATCTTTTAGTCAAACGATAATTTACCCATTGGAGGTAAGCACACCGAGTACCAAAAAATATCGCCGATCGTATATTTTACAAAAAAGAAAAAAAAATGCATTACATATCATATTATAAACAAAATACAACACTAAAATAAATAACAATTAACAAACGCTAATGCTCGAAATGCGATATAATTTGCGCGTATAAATTTTGCAAGTATGTCGTAATCATGTGCCACGTACTTTCGGGATCTGGTTCAACGACACGTACGGGCTCTTGCTGTACAGGCGCTTCTGTCGGGTACCAAACTATAATAGAATCGATGAGGTGAGCTAATCCGTCTCTCGTATGCTCCGCGCTGTCCTTCAGCAATAGAAGGCAGTTGGGCAGATCCGGGTAGAAATAACAAATGGCCGACACTATGGCCACGATTATCACCAAACGAGCCACCCGTATGGACCACTCTTGGGGTTGCGATGACGAGGCTTTCGACACCGAGATGTTACCTCGATGCAGCATGTAGTCGCCGACATCTTTGTGCCTGAGTTTAGACTTACGTTTGTCTTTCTTACGAGACTCCGTTGTCGATTGATCGCTATTACGGTTCCTTTTGATGTCGTATTTGGTGGCGAACTCTGTGGCCGGTATCAGCGGTATAGGAGGGGGCGACGTTAACGATTTGAACTCCACGTTGACCGGATATTTAGGCTGTTCGACGTCTTCGCCAGTTTGCACCTGTTGGTCTGTGGTCATCGGTGGATAGGGTTTGTGAGGGGATGTCTGCGTGTCTCGTTTTTCCACCAACTTGATCGGCGGCGGTTGCTGGAAGAAGTGGATCAATGATTCGATACTTTCGCTGTTAATTTCGCCCACTTTATCGATGTGGATGCCGTCAGAGTCGCCTTCGTCGCAGGCCCCCTTGCCTTCGCCGTTGTTCACGTTGTTCACGACGTTTTCCACTTTGTAGCGTAATTCGTCGATGAATTTGTCGAGTTTTTGTTCAACATTAACGTCCAGCTCGGACAGATCGTACATGATGGTCGGGTCTCGATAAGCGTCGTCTTCGGTCTTCCCGTATTCCGGCGATATATTCAAGGCGGTTAGCCATTCGTCCATTTTAAGCGAGCAGCCTCGACGGTCCAGGTAGTTTTTCAAGATCAGCAGCTTCAGGTGCTTGGTGCGATTGTTCAGTTGACGTTTGCGGTCCAGGAAACGTCTCATGTTTTCGATCGATTCCATATCGCGTATCTGTAATTTCTGAATTTGTTGGTTATTACGGAGTATCTCGTCCTTGAGCGATTTATATTCGTATTGTAATTTGGTAATTTCATCTTCGTAATACGTGCCCATATTCATGGTGAACGTATTTATAATAATGATTTACAGCTAACTATCAGTCGCCACACAACGAGTCCTTGTGGGTGTGACATTTTCTTCCTACTGTATTACCATGGTAATTTCTAATATACCTGAATTTTCCCAAATATCCGGTATTATCGATCGTATAATATATTAATAAGATCACCATTACCTACCTGCGGCCACTTCTTCTCAATATAACCTCATTCGACTGTATCGTTTTGATTACGCCGTAAACGTAGATTTCAAAGTTCAAATGTTTCCGCATTAACGTGAAACCCACGCGATCAGCGTTTGCTCAATGTCGGCCATTTTATCGAGTCTCACATGCAAAGAGGGCATATACGCGCTCGTTTACCTCGTACGTAATTGCAATTATTTATTGGGAATTTTTTTCAGGTACTTAAGACGCGTTTAGCGTTGAGGAAAACCGGCGAATATTCGAGTATAGTGGACGCAGCTAGTAAAATATTACAGAGAGAAGGCTGGCGTAGTTTTTATCGCGGATATATTCCTAATTTATTGGGTATAGTTCCGTACGCCGGTATCGATTTAGCGGTGTACGAGGTAAGTGATAATTATTCCATTTAATCGTCTAGTGATGTAATTATTAATTGATTTGAACTAAATAGTTTAGATAAGAGAAGAATAAGTCGATTATCGCCTTCGTTAAATTGAAGATGTTCGTTTATTGATTGTGAAAAGAATGGACGTCTGTAAAAAAAAATTATAAAATTATATCATTCAGTTTTTGAAAAAAAAAAATAATAAATAAATAAATAAAAAGTGTAGTCAAATTAATTTCATTAATTATGAATATTGATATTTTTCAAGAAAAATGAATTTCATCTAGGAATAAAAAAAGTACAGATTTATCTTAAAAAAAACATTAACTAAACATTTTCTAAAAAATTTAATCTATCATTTATTTCACGCTCATATTAGTTGATCATTTTACATATCATTAGTGAGAATAGGGGGACAGAGAGGAAAGCATAAAAATAGATTTCCCAAATTTCATCAGTCTTAGGTTACTGATATTTGTTAATATTGATCAAGTAGCTACTTGCTATCCGAAATTGAAAAAAATTTAATTTATATGTAAAAATACTTTTTAATGTTTAAATTGTAGACAAAATTGAAGTTTTTATTTTTATTAATTTTTTGACTGAATAAAATCAATTTTTTTCTGAAACATTACATTTTTTATTGAAAAATTTTTTTTGAACATAAAAATACTCATGCTGCAGTTCAGAATGAACCTATTCAAGCAAGGTGGACAAAAGAATTATATCGAGTGGTTAGGTTCATTCCTTGACTATTCTATTATTATTATACCTTTTAAATTAATGTGGAAATGAATTTTCAACCATTTATGTATTCAAATTCGAATATCAATAATGGAGGGAGGAATTGCAATTTTTCCCAGATAATAGCATTTTTGAAAGGCCTATTAGAAAATTTCAATTAAAAAAAATGTATACGAATGAAAAGTCCTAAAATTGAAAATTATCAAAATATTGAATATTGTTCCAAAATAAAAAAACATAATGTGCCTCTGGCCTTTGTAGCAGTACATGGCACGTAAATGAAGATAAATAAGTAAGTAAAAAACATAATGATAAAAAAGGAAAAAAATCTAAAAATTGAAAATTATGGAAAAAATAAAAAGTCCAGAAAATAAAAATATGTGATAATTAGTTGAAAATTGTTTTAAAGAATTGAATAAAAAAAATAAGAATAATGATTGTTCGAAAATTGAAAAGAAAGTAAAAACAACGTTTCAACTTGAAACAATTCTTCAGGTTAACAAATAATTTTCTAAAATTGGTGAAAATGTAAAAAATCGGTAAAATCTCAATAGTAAATATTAGAAAAAAAATGGAAAAAATATTAATAAGCATGAATTATTTCCTAAATAAAATAAAAACAATAAATAAATAAAAAAGATATCGAATATAATTTTTTCAAATTTTTATTCTTCGTGAAATTATTAATAAATTACATAAATATAGCTATTTGTTATGTTGACTAATAAAAAGAAGATATTTAAAAATTTTCTAAAAATTATTCGAATTGTTTTAATTATTTTTGATTTTTTTTTCTAAATATATTTTTTTAAAATTATTAATTAATTAATTAATTTCATTCATGAAATATGAAGGTATATATTTTTCATGGTGAAATAAAGCATCAGTTTCTTTTGTAACTCAATTATCATTTCCAATTCAGTCGAGTAGATAATCGATTTTTCTTCTGATTAGGTATCAGGGACGTACCAAGGACATTCTTCAGGGGCGGGGGGGGGGGAAGAGAAAACCAAGAAATTGCCAACTAATACCATGAAATTTTTTCAACTTTTATGCAAGTTGGCAAGTTGGTAAAAATTCCAAAAGTTGGCAATTTCAAAAACTGCAATATTTAATTTAAGAAGATTCATCTGTCTTATTTTTAATATTGCTTTCTAGCGCAAATGATCAAGTTTACCAACTTTACCAAGTTTTTAGAAGCCGAGGGAGGGGGTAAGCTTCCCCCCTCCCCCTTTCGGTGCGTCCCTGTTATGTATGCAGTTTATTTTTGTATTTCAGATAAATTGATTATTGAACACGAAATCAATATCTAGTGAAAAAAAACCCAATTTGATAATTGCTTTATTTTTGAAATTTAATTGATCAATATCTTGGATTATTTTCATTCTTGAAAAATAATAAAATATCAAATTAGTTTCTCCATTAATCGAATGATCTATTTTTTCATATTCAACGCAAAAAAACAATTTATCCATCAAAAATGTAATTTTTAAATTCCAAAACGATACATCTATGTAACAACTTCTTTCGCAGACCTTGAAAAATAGTTACCTTAAGAAACACAACGAACAGGAAACACCGAGCGTTTGGCTGTTACTAACGTGCGGTACGATTTCCAGTACTTGCGGACAAATGTGTAGCTACCCGTTGGCACTGGTCAGGACCAGATTACAAGCTCAAGGTGAGTCCCTAACGTTGGTTCTTTACCCCTAACAATTGTATATATCAAACCTACCTGTTTCACCTACACCATTACTCGTCTCTAATATATCACTGATCTTACGCGCAGTTATTACCAACGTAGGTACTAGTCAATACACGATGACCGGATTACTGAAGAGTATCGTACAAGAAGAAGGCTTTACCGGATTGTATCGCGGTATTACGCCGAATTTCATGAAAGTCGCTCCAGCCGTTAGCATCAGTTACTTGGTATACGAACGGTGCCGACAAGCTTTAGGAGTTCATATGACGTAGCGGATTCGACGATTGTGTCGCTGATACACGTGCCAACAACTGCCCTAACAGACCATTCTTTGTGTAGGAAAGAGAAGAATTTATACTAGAAAAAAAAATACCTTCGTATAAGTCGAAATGTTACCATGTCGTGACGTTTTTGAGCTGTCTTGTTCTCGCTCTTATTAAGTTCTTTTTTTTTCTTCAAATATTGCTGTGATTATTTTTTAATTTATTTATGTATTCGACTTTACCATGTAAAACGCGCGCGCGCTGCGTCCCCTTCGGGAGACGTATGTTATGGTTCCTTTAGTATGGTTAAGCATTTGTAACACTCAGTCATCGGTGTGAAGAGGGGAAATTGTAGGCAAGCTATTACAGTTGTTCTGTTCACGTGTTCCCTCGTAATATTACATTTATCACGTTTATTTGTAGAAAGCTGATGGCATGTGATCATTATACCCGAGTACCTATCATGATGATCGAGCATCTCGGTCAGCTAATAACACCGAGAATGAATTATTCAGTAACTTTAGTCTTTTCTTTTCGTAATTATATTTTAAAAATTTTTCATTAATTTCGTACAACTGAGAATGCTCGAATTGTACAGCTTCACTATGGGAATATTGGTGACATCAGATTATCCAAGGAAATTTCACAATCAACGGTAACGCATACGTCGACATAAATCATCGTTTGTGGTTGCGTTTATCGAATGAAAAATATACGCTTTTCATTGTTTTTCTTTTCTCGTGTATTTACATAGTCTATCACATAAGTATGTACCTACGCTTTGTTGGAATTTTAGCACGCATTTAGACGCATAATGTCTTTTTTTTTTGTTTATTTGCAGTTTATAATATATTATTCGATTTTAATCGCTCCTGTTAGAATGCCACGCGCTTATATTAAAAATGAATGCTTTCGATGCTTTCAAGCGCCACTTCCACGTGACTCGGAAATTTCACTGAAATTATTTTTTCCTCCTATTGATATAACGATTAAGTATGCGATGACATTCCGATTTGTTAAAATATTAATTTTTCTCTCTAAACATATCGCGTTCAAAGTGATTGAATTGTACGCGTCTTAATTCCAACGCAAAGGAGGCATGAAATGGCGTATTTTTCGGTAGTGTAGTAGGTTCAATTTAGCTAGAGGTGTTCTCGTGATTCGAAATGTTGGAATGTAATTTAATACGTTGAATGCTCGTAAATTTTAATCAGTTCGTTTCGTTTACTAAATGCATTTTTTTCGGTGACGAAACGAACGATATTTTAATTCGCGTATTTATTGATTAATCGTTTCTAAAATTGTGTATTGTCAGTATTTGTTTTTAGCTTACTCAATTATACGATTTTTCAGTTGCCATATTTATTAATTGATTTAGAACTGTTGTTCGACTTATAAGGATTCGTACTATTACTTGAGATATGAAGAAGGTAACACTTTCAAAGCCGTGTCTCTCCATACGGCTTGACGCTTCCTATGATTCAAAATAAGCAACTGAAAATGTAAAATCAATTTGGAGTGATAAACGTGTTCGTCTAGATCATTGCAGAAATTAGATTCATGCATAAGTCTGAAAAATGATAAGCAGTAGAAATTTCCCAGAAAAATTCGGTCTGACACTCAAATTTTGATGTACTTGGAAGAATTTCTCATTTCATGGTTTGATACCGAACATTCCACTTTTCGATCAAGCAGCTGTATTTTTTGCATATCTGAACATGTGTTTTAAATAATTAATTATCTGAATTACCTTTTATAGAACAAAAAAAAATTCCTCTGCACTATTCGAAACAATCTAAAATAGTTACTCATATTTTACAATCAACTTAACATTCACCCATTTTATTCCAGATTTGTTTAGTTTCTTTTTTATTTCAGATTACGATGTAACAATTTTTGTTTTACAGGTGAATTGTTTTTGTTTTCGCATCCTCCTCCACAAATAGAATTATCGCCAATATCTCGCGGAGAAAGGCTTATTCTGCGACAAAAATAGTTCAGTACAAAAATATGCTTTTCATTCTTAGTTCAGTGGATCTAGGTCTTCCTCAACAGTGATTTTCGTCCATAAATAAGTAAAGATGATTAATTCCACAAGAAACTATGCAATTAGAAATGTTTTTTTTGATTTATGGAATGTAGATGATGCAAAGGTACAAAACGAAGAGATATTTTTTAATTTAAAAAGGATTCACAAATCTATTTCATTTCTGTGATTTTTTTTTTCATAATGAAAAATAAATAAAAAAATATCTTGAAAGGTGTGCAAAAAACCCAAGTATTAACTTTATCTGAAAACCGCTTCAAATTTTTTGAAGGCTATTTAGAAGTATTAGTTGTTCGGTTTTTTTTAGCAGCACGTACAAAATATATATCGAGCCAACTTCATTGAGATCAAGAATAGAATATTTTTGCCTTGATATATTTTTGTTGTAGGGGCCTCCTCACGAGATATTGGTGAGAACTGTAGGAGGAGGAGGAGGAGGTTATATTCAAAAAGGAAATACCGTATATAGTATCATCAGCCCTGTTCCTGTAAGCCAGAATATTACTCACGACGACTTAAAACTACTTTCACCTCATTAGGCGAATTGTATGTTATATTTCTATGATGTATCGATTACAATAAAAACTACGATTAAAAATTTCAACCATATTTATTTACATCAACGTAGGAAAAAAAATCAATGATATAAAAATTAAGCAAATTAAGCTAAAATTTCACCATTAACATTCACAGCGATTAAGTATATCATGGTACAAATCATCAATTAGATATATTGGAAAGTTTCGAGGCAGCACTTTTATCGAGTATCCATATAACTTCACCATTCACAGGATTCACTCGTTCAGCCGGAAATGGTTTGTGGTCTTGTAAAATATTCTGAAAAAATACGCTTATGTTTGAATATGACTGAAAAAAATTCATATATACGAGAACTGCCTATGGAAACCTACCTTGACCATATCAGCTTTACTTTCGCCTGCGATGGCGAAGATGGAAAGTTGCGAATTATTTATCACAGGGAAAGTTAGAGTGATTCTACAAGGCGGTGGTTTCGGCGAATTGGTGATGTGGGCTACCCACACAGAAGTTTCTTCTAACAGAGGATGATCTGGGAATAACGAACACGTATGCCCATCAGGACCCATCCCCAGTAACAGAACATCGAATCTTGGAATGTCGTTCGGAGGAAAGTATACGGATAATTTTTTGATGTAATCTTTGGCCGCTTCTTCGGCTATATAAAAATATGAAAAAAATTATCCATCTTAACTTTTGCGGAAAATTCTTAATATTTGAACTCACCGCTTAGATCGGGATTCACAGTTACAAATTGGTCATCTTTCACATCGACAACATTATTAAATGCTTTCTTGTAGGCTCCAAAAGTGGAGTCTTCGTGGTTGAAGGGTACTACACGTTCGTCGCAGAAGAAAAATTTCCATTTTGACCAATCGGTGGTGATTTTCGGTAATCCTTTGGCCAAATATTTTACTAACGAGCCACCTGAAATTTATTACCAGATGTTAATCATCTCGTTGAAGTATTTATCAAGTGTTGGGGAACGGTGCGGTGTGAACCTGAAAGGCCGATTTTGAAAATATCATTCGTCTCTATGGCTTTGTCAGCAGCAACTTGGATTTTTTGGCATAATTTCGAAATCACCTCTTCTTCGGTTTCATACACTTCTATTTTTTTAGGCCCCATAGCTCTGTGTACAGGAAACAATTGCAAATAATTTGAGATGATGAAATAATGAAGGAAATGTACATAATCTCAAACGAATGAAAAATCGATGGTTTTTGTACTTACAAGGTATAGATTATATGGTAGCCAGGTGTAAACTGTCGATGTTTAACTAAATATAAAAACGAAAAAAGGTAGATCAATGATTTTTGAATGTCATTAAAATTTTCGGAAAATATTTCCGCAACACAATAAATTTGTAAGTTGTGTTTTTTCTTGATTCTTGTTAATTTTCTTATCAGTGTTTTATCAGGTCAATTATTATTTTTTGACTTTGTGCTTCAAGTTTGAGGCTGAAATATCATAAAGCATAGATGCGCGCTCAACCTCTGTAGCGCTGTAGGACGGGTGGCGTGTGGGAGTGAAGAAGTGTGGTGTGACGTGTTTTCTGCTTTTCTTCGATTTTTAATTTATTTTTCATTTATATATAATTAATTTATTACTTTATAATAAAAGTAGATTATTTGGTCTTTCAAATTTCCTCTTTTCCTTTTTTTTTCACATTGACTCAGTGAGCTTATAATTATGTAGTTGTGAAAACAAAAGTACAAAAATAATAAGAATAATGTTTAATTTTTCGTTATACCCAGGTACTTTGATTGTTTGATTAAACCTTGATTAAACATTCAAGCATTGAACATTGTATTTGTATATCAATGAATTTATTCAATGAACAAATTTACATTTCGAATAATAACAATTATAATGGAAGTTGTAGTTTATAACAAATGAAGCAGCAGGATTGCGAAATGATGAAATAGTTAATATTATGCAGGAAGATATAGGTTTTACAAATGAAAGAAAAATAAATAAAGTTGATCGATTTAGTTATGTATTTTATTTAGTTCAGTTTTTTATTTACTTTTTTTTGAAGGGATAGCGGGTGTCAGAAAGAATGTTACGAGTTATTCCAAGAGTAAGCTAAACAAATTTTGGTTCCTGGGTGAATATCAATCCTTCGTACGCGTACATTGGGAATAGCCTGAAAATTCAATTTTTCGGTGTCTAGAGATCATAATTTGTCATTTAAAAATTCAGAAAATTTATTTGTCAATTTTTATGACTCTTAGGAGCTCTGAAATATTTTCTCTAATATATACTCGTATAAGCTAGTGATAAATAGATAATTTATTATGATAATAACTAATGAACTATTGGTTTGATTTCCAATCTATGGCACTCAAGGGACGCATGCGCCTGATTACATTCCATTGGTTCTCAAAGCGATAAAATTCTGCTGGCATTTTTGTTGCGCCTAGTAGGCGATAGGGTATTAAATTAAGTCCATAGAGTATTTATAATGACTGGTCTATGTTCTAATTGGTCATATGTTACGCGCGTAATGACCAACCATAACGCTAGAATGTGATAAAATGTAGGTAGTTTCATTTCTACCTTCCTAAATAATATCGTTCAGTTTTCAGTGAATGACTAAAATTCTTTTGTGATTTGAATCATCAGCTGAATTGTGTTTTTATTTTACGAGTTAGTCGAGGAAAATTTACCACATTCCAACTTGCTGATTGGTTGTTACAGGCGTGACGTATGACCAATTAGAACATAGACCAGTCATTATAAATACTCTAGAAAAATGCACAAGGAATAATTATGTGAAATATTGTATTTGCTCAATAAGTTAGAAAAAAATGTTGAACCTATTGAGAAGAAATGCAACCATTTTTTGGAATTTTGAATAATAAAATATGAACTTTAAAAAACAAAATTTCAAAATTTCAAAATTTTTTTAAAAAGTCAAAATTTTCAAATATGACTGACCTAGAGCGATAAAATTTGTTAAGAATACTAGGTATGTACATTATTTCACAACTTTTATTGCCTGTATAGTCATCGATTAAAAAAAATTACACGCACACACAAGACTAAAAATAAAACATGAACAAAAGCATACCGCATCCTGTGACGCAAGTAAAAATCTATTTTAAATATCCTTAGCACGTTTCCATGAAGAGTTGAAGATGCAATATAGGTATAGAGTGACAAGGACATAAACATAAAACAAAGGAAAGACATTTAAAATGTTATGTATCCACTTGAGGAAGGCAATGAAGTATACATAATT
The DNA here is from genome assembly GCA_009761765.1 of Phenacoccus solenopsis. Classification (NCBI taxonomy): domain Eukaryota; kingdom Metazoa; phylum Arthropoda; class Insecta; order Hemiptera; family Pseudococcidae; genus Phenacoccus; species Phenacoccus solenopsis. The sequence goes on along the minus strand of CM019756.1, from coordinate 33,100,630 downwards.
ATGTACTTTGACCACAAGCAGGAGGACACATTGGAATAACCGTTTCGAATAATTCGATTTTACTCTCAGATTCTCCTAAAATATTAATAGCTTTACAAAGATATTTTCCGTATTGTCTTTTTTCGATGGTAATCACTCTAAGAACAGTGGAAGTTATCTCATCTGTCGTTGTAAAATGGGACACTTCATAATGCTGATTATTAGCAATAATCACATTATCCTTACTCCATAGAATTGCTGGCGGAGGGTAAGCTTCAACCTGAAATTAAAAAAAAAAAGAAATAATTTTTTATAAAATAAAATAATCATAGTGAGGGAGGGAGGAAGAGATTTAATCTAATAATATTATTTATATAAAGTAATTAAAAAAAAAATTAATTTATTGCTGCAAAAATACCTAATATTCACATATTGTGTATTTGTATACGTACATAACGTATCTATGTGAGTGTAACTGTTAGGGTGGAGTGATAAAAAATGTCCTTCCATTTTCATGAAAATTTAATAGGTTGTTTACTTCGAGTTGAAATAGTCCTGACCAAATGTTCAACCCGAACTGATCATTTGAGGACCCCTAGCTCCACCACAAATGGTCAGTTCGGGCTGAACATTTCATCAGGACTATTTCAACTCAAAATAAACAACATTAAAGTTCATGAAAATCCAAGGAAATTCTTCACTCATTTCACCCTAGCAAGTATTATATGGATAAAGTTTCAAATTCGAAATAAAAAAGACATCTTACCACGCATTCTAAATCCATATCAAACTGCAACGCTTGCCCAACACGTTTTCTAGCTGCAGTAACTACAGGAGCAAATTGCACCTCCAAGGCGACATTACGCCTGGCTCCTCGTCCTACTCCGTTTTCCGCCACACAGAAATACGTTCCTCGATGTTCCTTCGCGACTGATTTTATTTTGAGAAAGTTTCCTCGATGCACAGATCCACCAGTGGGTAGTACAGCGTTATGGTCTCGTCTCCACCAAATATTAGGTTGCGGGTGCCCATCAGCGTAACACTCTAGGGTAACAGATTGCCCCTCCGTTACAATCAATGAGCGAGTCGAGTTATCAAATATGATCGGAGGACGACGCACTTGAAGCTCTACTTCAGCGTTGAGCTAAATCATTTTTTTCATAATAAAAATTAGGAGATGAATTTAATAAGTGCTCAATAAATATTTTCAAATCTAACTGGATCAAAACTGAGTTCAAATAAATTTAATAAAAGCCTGCTAAATATGGTAAAAATAGGCTTGATTGGAATTTTGCTTCACATGATATTTTCTGATGAGTATACCCGAAGCATGATTTTCGAGCATCGAGCTTTAAGCCAAAGGTATTTTCACTAATATGTTTAAAAAATGGAGGCTTAGAAAAAAGGAGCTGATCTAATGTTGTCAAGTTGTATCCGATTACATGCAATAAATTTTAATTCGAAATCATTGGATTCAATTTTCATATAAAATTTACTCTGGTCAACATTTTGTTTGATTTAAGAACAATAGGATCTATAATTTTCTCTAGAACGAATAAAATTAAAAGATGATATTTAATAGATTAACTTATACTCACTTTCAAAGCGGAACTGATGAATATCTGACATCTATAATATCCGGCGTCAGTTTCCTGAATATCCTTAACATTCAGTATGTAAGTAGACGTTTCTGAAATAAAGCCAACTTTGAATCTAGGATCCTTCAATATAGTCGTAGCGCCGGCGCTAATTGGCACAGGCTCCGTGGCTCTAGATTTATCAATTTTAGTCCACGATATCGGGTATTCCTCAGCATACTGTATTACGCAAGAAAACTCGACTGAATTGCCTATATCCTTTATTTGTTCCTGACTTATGTACGATATAGTGGGCGAACGTTGAGCTATCGTCAATTCCACACACGTGAAATATAAAAAAATATTTAAGCTAAATTTCAACATTGTTCTAAATATCAGCCGGATGCGTTCACCAACAATATATATTTCGCGAAAACTGATACCACTTGTATCTCGAGTTCATTATTTCGTCTGCAGCTAACAGGTCTCCATAGGGGTGGCAAAAATAAACCGGTTTTTCTTTACAAATTCATTATACTCATTCAGATCACGATACGGTAAGTAAACGCATTCGGACTAAACAATATCATGATCAGGTGCACCGCCATCTCACGATGGGAATACCGGCGCCAGGTGAAATATTAAGTTATGCGTTCACCCAACTATTCTCGTACTTCTCACAACATAGTTTTTACGCTCTCTGTTGGCGCCCTTGGAAAAAAATCCTTTTCATATCGCGAAATGCCAATAGATAGGCACTCCCAAATGCTCGTTGAATTAAGTATATACTTAAAATTCACGTGAATTAACGCTTTACTTGCTAATTAATAATTAGTTGAAATCTTGAAAATTCTAATCATGAAATTAGGTAGGAAAAATTTCAACTATATAAAGCTCTAAACTTCAACGTAAATTTTACCAACTCACGCGAAATTTTGATCAATGTTTTCCATAAAATACAGTGGCGCTTGGTTCCACTATTTTATTATCTAGTCGCATGTCTGACTGTTGTTAGGCTCATTTTCAAGTTCAAACTAAACCTTTCTTAAGTAAATAAAACTTTAAAGACTTTTTTTTTGCTTCCTAAACTGAGTATGTTTTCTCGTTTCTTGTTTTAATAAATTGGAAATATAACTAGGTTTTTTCGACATTTTTTAACAACCACTTAAACTTTACTAAATAGTTTTAAGTTGGGAACACCGAATAAATATTAAATCGCTGATTTCCGTCATACGAGCACATTAGCGAAAATCGATTAACAAGTATCTAATATAGGTTAAATTTGTTTTAATGTATAGGTCAACAAAAATTTCATTCATATATATTTTTCTTGGAAAACTTATATTTTTAAATAATGAACCGGTGCCATATTCGAAATAGGTGAAAAATTTTAGATTGTTCATTCCTCATTAATTAAATAAAAAACTCGTCATTTTGACCTCAAGTCTTTCGATTTCATTTAAATTTTTTCTCATAAGTTGCTTTTGCCTTAGAAGTAAAAGAAGCTTCATAATTCCTCCCTAGCCATCTTAGGGAAAAGAATGGGACTCCTTTAATTTCTGATGTCTTCAGATTGTTGTAAAATTCCACATTGAGTGTGTATAGAAAGAGTAGAGAAACGTGTAGAGAATAGCTAATGTTTTTTATGGCTCGATAATGCACCCAAAAGAGTTTAGTTGGCTCCATAAAAATTTTTAAAATTCAGAAAGCTTAACTTGGGAA